>VXBZ01011767.1:228213-248984 GCA_013399135.1 Heliornis fulica | reverse complement strand
GTTGTTACGTGCGGCTCGGCCAATGGGAGGTGGGAGTGGGTTAATGCAGCGAGTTGGTGCGCGCCAATCAGCGGGGACCTGCCCCCGAGCCAGCGGCCGGCTGGGGTTGTGTAACGGCAGCGGCCGCCCGANGCGGGGCGGTGACTGGATCCTCCCATGCCTGGGATGGCGGTGTAGGGAGGACGCGAAGGCCGGAGTCCTCTCTGGCGTCCCCGGGACTCCCTCAGTCCTGGTGCTGCTGCTGCTGCTGCCGCCGCCCTTGGTGCCGCGGGGGCCTCGCTTGGCCGCTGAGGGGCCGCGCGCTCCGCATAGTCCCGCTGCAGAGCCCTCCTCAGGTGTTGGGCCAAGTTGTCTCCCGCTCCTGTGGTGTCACGGTCTCCTCTCCGCAGACGGTCTGCGTCCCGCATCGCTCTCCCTCCCGCGGTGACGGGGGGGGGGCGGTTCTCCCGTGTGGCCGTGGACGGCTGGCACGGTTCGTCGCGTCCTGACCTTCCGCGTTAAACGGGAACGCAGTTTCCAGGCTGCCTCCGAACAGCTTTGCGTGCCAAAGGGGCTCCCCTGCCCGGAATCCGCCAGGCACAGGCTGAAGCTGGTGTTCCCCGTCTTATTGGAGGCACCTTTGCACGCAGACTGGCCACAGTAACGGACCGAGCACGAAGCGTGCGGCTCAGAGCTCTGCCGGAAACAGCAGCACCTCAGCCTGGCCGTGCACCGCTCCTTGTCTGAGGGAGAGGTGGTAAACTGCGTTCTCCTAGGGCTGGCGAACCTCGGACCCCAAGGGGAGGTTAGCGCCAACCTTGGGGAGCTCTGCGCTTTTATCCGGGATCTACGGCCCGCGAGCATTTCGAGAATGAAAGATCGCATTTCATTAATTCCTCTGCTTGTTTTTCTGCTGCGCTGTAGGTTGAGAAGTTAGATCAGAAGCACAAAATGATTTTACAATGCCTGGGAATTTGGGTGATCTCTGTATATGACTTATATGTATAAACGACTTAAAAGCCTGGGTGGTTTTAAGTCACCTGCTTGAGAATCCCATATTCGTCCTGCTCAAGGAAGGAAGTGCGAGGTTTGTTTCATACATAGGACTCAGCCATAACACCCCAGTCATGTCTCTGGGGACATGACTGAAACAAACAGGGACTTGGTTGCTTGAGCACTGTATTTCCCTCCTTGTAAAAGAAGCAGCAAAGAAGCAGCAGCGAAAACCCCCAGCATAAACATATGGAGACTTTGTGACTGAGATACCGATAAAGATCTGGGGTGTAAACCTGATGTTGAGGTAGAAGGAGAGCTGGGCAGCTTCCTATCTAGGAGGTACCTTGGCACTGTGAGTTGGATTCCCAGGAGTTCCATTCCTCAAGTGCCCGGAGAGAAGTGACTCTGTAAATCACTTGTCGTCGAACTGTGCTTGTGGCACAGCCTGCAACACCCCGAGTGCTTTCTAGATTAAGAGAAAGGATTTTGGTGCCCTTGAGGTGAATCTTGTTTGATTTTAAATGGTTGGTAAACTTGGAGGGATATTAGTTACTCATTTTACTTTCATCTTTGGCTTCCCGTATGACTACCTGTATTCTCAGGGCCCTTTCATAACAAGGGGCACTTCGACTGCCAATGTTTTTATCAGACGGGTTTACTCCTTCCTTCCTGGAAGTAAGTCTTCAAGATATGCCCTTCTCCGTGCCTCTACATGAGTGTAGCACAAACAGGCAGATAAGAGCCAGATGTCAGACTTCTTAACGTGTGCAGTGTCATCCACACCAGGTTACCTGTGAATGTACCTTGAGGTGCCCGATACCCGAGTTAGGCAGAATGCAGCTGACAAGGGCTGATGTGCTACGAGATGCCATGGTGACATGTATTAGGATGCTAAAGAAGAGTTACAAGGACTTGTGTAAAAGAGTTTGTGTGGCACACGCAAAAAGCGTTCAGTTATACAGGTCATGGCCTCACCCTTTAGAGTGTTCTCTATTATTCTTTTCTTTTGAAAATACAATAGAAGCACAAATGTCTTAGTTTACAGGTGTACACTTTCACATAAGTCTTATACAAGAAACTAGGGAAAGGCTTTTTGTTTTTCTCCCATGTACTTCCTTTTAACTCGTTTATTTTCTTAAATCTGAAAAAAAAATCCACACCCAAAGAAGCTGAACAGGATGTTTGGTAGCAATACCTTATCGTGTCCTTTGGAGTGTCAAAGCAGAGAGGAAAGAAGGAAACATGCAAGCTGGGATTACAGACTTTGATAGTAGGAGCTACAGTAAGACAGGATCTGGCTGTCATGGGAAAGAAGGGCATCTCTTGTCTGACATCCCCCCCGCCCCTTTGCCCCATACCCTGATTCTGAAATCCCAGTTTAGAAGAAGCCTAGGGCCTGGCTGTATCTTTAGTGAAGTAGGCTGGTCTGGAGCCCAGAGGCTGGAAACAAATGCAGAAGGGACAGATTTAAGGCTGGGTGGGCACACAGAACTGTCTGTTTGCCCAGTTCTGCAGCTGCATATTTGTTGTAGCAGGGGAGTGAAGCAGTTTTTTGTGCTGTGCTGATCAGAATGGTTAGACTCATAGAATCACAGAATCTCCTGAGTTGTGAGGGACCCATAAGGATGATCGAGTCCAAATCCTGGCTCCACACAGGGTCAAACAAGTCAGAGCATGGGACTGAGCGCATCATCCAGATGCTTCTCGACCTCAGACAAATTCGGTGCTGTGATCGCTGTCCTTGTTCTCACTGAATAGATATGCAGGGGTCTCTGAAGAATAAGCATTCGTGACAGTCTTGGCTATTTCCTCATTTGCCCTTTGTGATGTAGGTTAACAGAAGTCTTACCTACATAGATGGAAGATAATCAACTTCTTAACAAAACATGCAAAAATAACAAACAAAAAATCCCAAACCCTTATGTGTTGTAAAAAGATGTCACAGATCAAGCATAAAGCCTGTGCAGCACATTAACCTGCTCTCTGATCAAGACTTTATAGGTGTTAAAAACACTGGGGAATTTTGAAGGTTGTGGCTCCCATGGTAAATATGCAGCATATATAAATAATATATTTGCCTCATGCAAACATGTTATCTTTTCTACTTGTGATGACTCTTCTGGAAAAAAATGGGTTGAAAATAAATTTGCAGTGGTAAATATCATTCCAGATCACCTGAACCTGTTTGCATAGGTGCTCACCCATTGAAGAAGTCACTCTCCATCAATCTGCAGTGATGCAATTTAGTGATGTTTTTTCTCTTACGTCTGTCTAACATTTTGAAGATGAAAAGTGCTGTGGAAATTACTAAGCATTATTTCACTGGAAACTTTGTGATGGGGGCTCCCTAGTGGCAAGCCTGCTGTTCCAATTAAGGGGTAGTGGTGCTGATAACCAAACTATTCATGTAATTAACTTAGTGTCAGCTGGAAAACCTTTGCGCACAACGTAGGAGATTAAAAATAACATTCACTTTTAACAGCCGAACTGAGCTCTTCTGCCTGCTGCAAATCCCTCATCCTCCCTTGCTTGACAAGCTGAGTAAACTTGAAACCTGAGATCCAAAGGAGAAGTTGTGTAAATGTTGATGAGACCTTTGTACCCAGCATGGGCCTTGCAGCCCCAAGTTACAGCAACCCTTTTGGACACTGGTGCTGTTCGGAGGTGTCCACTGATTCTTGGGGTGGTTTTTACTTGTTAACATTCACCTGGGGCTGGACTTTGTATATTTCAGGCAGTGCTGAAGCTCCTGCATGTGGGTATTTCTGGTGAGTTCCGTGTATCATACAGATTCCCAGGTGTGGAAGGTGGCAGCGGGCAGTCTGTGAAAGCAGTGAGTAGCTGATGCTCAACATCCCTTCTCCTCCATGCTGTCCTGTGCAGGCACACTCTGGAGGAACGGGGCAGTAGGTGCCTGTGCAGGCAGCAGCAGTTGCAGGAGAGGGTGCTTCTGGCAGTGTCTGCTGCCAAGGGGATTTTGGACTGGCTTCCTAGCAGCTGCCAGTGCTGTGCTAAACTCCTGGCAATTTTAAAATTATATTAGTGAAGCTGAGGTATTGTTTATCAGTTTGTCTGTTAATCTGTTTATCTGTATGTCTCCCTGAAACAGTGGAAGGAGCTTATGAGGGAAACTTCAGACCTTCTTTATTTTTTTTTGCTCAGAAGGCTGTGTGACCTTTGGCTAAAAAAATAATGAGAAAAGGAGAAATTCCTGCCAAGCATGGCCGGTCCTGCAGCGCCTCACTCAGAGTCTGTGGGCCAGAAGAGCTCCCACATGCTCAGATGCCCTTGGGAAAGTTTCTTGACAGGCTGGAACTGGGAGCATGAAGCAGTTACCAATGACTGACAGGACTGTCATACGTAAAATGGGATGGATACACACATGGATTCTGGGGATTTTCCAGTGTTTGCAGAAAAAATAATTTGCTGAGGTCTTCAGCACAAACATACCTGAACTTTAAAATGGCTTTTAAACTGTTAACCAAATTTATTTATTCATTTTTTTTACTGGACTCGAATGAATTATAAAAAAAATAAAAAGAATATTTTGGTTTAGGTAATGAAAACCATAATTCGAGGCCTTATTTTCCTGCAGGTACCTATTTTAAGCTAGCATTGCTCGGTCAGCCTCAGTGCATACACCCCCCACCCCTGAGCGGTTTGTTTGCGCGCTTGGATCGCAGGCAGAGAAGTACAACCACAGTCAGCAGCCACAGAAAACTTCTGTCCTGGTGTGCTTCCTGCTGAAGCAGTGGGCACCTCTTCTCTGGCTGTGGCAGCTCCCCTCCTTCAGTTCCCTCCTCCTGCCACTTCTCAGGGAGCAGAGCAGAAGGCTGTGGGCAAGCTCCTGTTTTGTGTTTTGCAGGTGCATTCACTGGAGCAAAAATCAGGCCCAGAGGATTTGGGTTTGTGCTCTCAGGGGAGCACAGGGCTGTTGGCACAGCCAACGTAAGGCAGACCAAAGTCCTTCAGGCGAGTCCTTCACCCCGGTTCTGGCAAACAGGCAGCTCTTGAGGCTGTGCCAGAGAGCTCCCTGGTGTGGCGCCAGGCTCTCGAGCAGCCCCATGCCAAGCTCAGGAGCAGTGGAGCAGGAGGTGCTCGAGCTCCAGCATCATGGCTGGTGCTTATTGGTCATTTGTGCTGGTGGGAAGAAAATGGGTGTGTGTGTGTTTGTAGGCGCTCTGCAGTGTCTGGCAAGGCTGCTTCTGCAGGGAAACAGAGCTGGGACTAGAGAGCAAAGCACATTTCAGGTTTGTGGGGATTAAATTTCATTGTTTGTAATGAAAAAGCGAGAGTACTCCATTTGAGATTTGTCACTGACAGAACATGGTCCAGAAAGCTTATCTGACACGCATCATCCAACTGGAGACTGTCAACGTGTGTATCCATTCAAGAATGTTATTTTGTCCACAGAAGGTCTCCAGTCACCTAAATGAATGCAACAAAACCATTCACGTGTGTGTATAAGTATCTGTTAGGAAAATAGGCTTGAAATATCAAGTGGGATAAAAATCAAGTCCAAAGAAAGCCTGTGCCTTTACATACGTGATATATACATACATCACATATAATGACTTAGTAGAGATTTCATTCACAGTATAGAACAAAAAAAGCTGCTGATTATAGTTTTAGCTGCGTTTTTAGTTGTAAAAGCCCTCATCATTCTAACTACTCTTAAGTTTATCTAAGTTGCTTTGCAAATCCCAACCAACATAAGCATATGCCAGAGGTAACTTCCCATGCAGTTTCAGATGGATATACTTTTCAGCACTCCCTGATGCAAAGTGTGTAGTGGTCTCTTGATAGTAACCATGTTTACATTCTAGTGACACAGCAGGTGTCAGTATACTGAAGAATGAGGTGGATTTTTTGCTTTGGTTGGTTGGATTGGGCTGGTTTTCTTTTGCTTAACTCAGCTGTGTAGTGTCATCCTGGAGACATAATCATTTGATTCAGTACAAAACCACAGTGAAAAGGCTAATCAATATGCAATTAGAAAATACCTAAATTATACAGCAGGGTAAATTGTGACATTTCTGCAGTGGGAAATCAAGGCTGCCAAGCAGAATGCATCTTCACAGGTCTCCAGAATAAAAAAGTTGTGCTTTTATTTTCATTTTTAACCACGTGATTTCCTCTCTTGGGACGTGGGGCGGTTAGGGAGTGGCAGAGATCTTTCATGAGCAAGAAGCAGAACTCAGATTAGTTCTGTAAAGCCATCAGTGAAACAAGGCTTCTGAGTGCTCTTTCAATAGAAACAAGTGGGAATGCAGCTAAAAATGTGTTAGCCGGGTACTGCAATACAATTTCCGCAGTACCATGTAATTAGTATTTATGTGACCGTTTTACATCTGTTGGAATGGTTTTCTGTAGGTCAGCAGACATCTCCAGCCTTGCCAACAGGACGAAGTACAACAGAGGAGCAAGCGTGCAGACTTTGCACCCAGCGCGCATGCTGGGAACCATCGTCTTGGGCACTGTGACTGTTGGATTTGGGAGACAGAAGAAAAAGCCACCTTCCACATTCTGTTGAGAGACTTTAAAAAGCCTGTCTCTAGGTCTGCCCCAGGACCAAGCTTTGGGGCTGCTCTGGAACAGGCTATGGCACCCACCAAAGCGGGTGTCTGTGTTGAGCTGTGTCTAGCTCTGACAGCTCGCTCCCCAGCTTGTTGGCGCTGGGGACTCTGAGTGGGCCCAGCAGGATGGTCCCCGTACCTTTCCAGAACCAGAGTAATTTAAACCTTATGGTCCCTGGCAGGCAGACTGCTCTGTCGCATGCCCATGAGCTGCTCAGCTATGCCAGTCCATCCACGACTGTTGTCTGAGGCCAACTGTATGACATTACACAACGCCAAGTGCTGGGTCCTGCACCACTTCAGTCACATCTACCCCAGGCAACACTGCAGGCCTGGGGAGGAGTGGCTGGAGGGCTCCCTGGTGGGAAAAGACCTGGAGCTGTTGGTCAACAGGCAGTTGAGTATGAGCCAGCAGTGTGCTCGGGTGGCCAAAAAGGCCAACAGCATCCTGGCTTGTATCAGAAATGGTGTGTCCAGCAGGAGTAGGGTAGTGATCATCACTTTGTACTCAGCTCTGGTGAGGCTGCACCTTGAGTGCTGTGAGCAGTTTGTGGGCCCCTCACTGCAAGAAGGACACTGAGGTCCTGGAGCAGGTCCAGAGGAGGGCAGCCAGGTTGGGAAAGGGTCTCAAAAGAGAACAAACCACTTATGAGGAGCGTCTGAGAGAGCTGGAGTTGTTTAGTCTGGAGAAGAGGAGGCTGAGGAGACCTTACTGCTCTCTACAACTGCCTGAAAGGAGATTGTAGCCAGATGGGTGTTGGGCAGGAAAGCTTATTGCGTCAGGCACATGAGGAAAGATCAGATACAAACTCATCAGTATGTACAACCTCTATGGAGATTTCTTCACAGACATAAAGCTCTAGATAGTACTTTCTAAGAACACAGATGTGGGAAAGGAAAAACGTGCTTAAAACAAATGAGGAACAACATATTTGTAGTTTCTTTTTTTTTTTTTTTTTTTTCCAGTATAACCCTGTGCTTTCTGATAGGATCAAAAATCCTGTTGTGTGAATGCTTGTAAACTGTGTGGGGCGGGAAGAGTTTAATGTTAGTTTTTTTCCTGGTCAATTCAGGGTTTATTTGTGATGGCAAGAGTCTTTGTGTACCAGCCACTGGATGGCATTAGCGGTCCAGGTTTCATCTGACAGACTCGGCCATCCATAGTACTTCTACTCTTCATTTGCTAAAACGCTGGAAGATTTGTAGTAGCTAGAAAGGGAAGTAGGACAACCAGGCACACTGATCATTTTCTACATGCACACAGCTGCCCTTGCCGTCTCTCACGTAAATATTACCAACTTCATCCTTCTTTAGGAAACCCATAGGCAGGAGAAGAAATTCCCACCGCACCTTGTAAACCAGCAGACCAACCACCAGCTCTCCTGAAATGGCCACTGATCTGCAGCCCATCTCATCCCGTTATGGGGTGCTTGAGTTTCAGCAGTCTTGGGTTCAGGCAGACCCTGCTCAGTTGAACCACTCTGTATGAGTTGCTGCTGTCAGGCCCTGGGACACCACCGGCTCTTCAGAGATAGTCGTCTGTGGGGAAGCCCTGCACCTGTCTGCCAGACATTCACATCTAGCAACTGTGAAAAACCGCTCAGCTGAGCCAGGCAAAGTCATGCTTAATTCCCCATTAGTGCACAGGTCAGCCCATTTCAATTAAAATAAGACCTAAAAGGAACATTTTGAGCAAACATCCTTGCTTCATTAAACAAGAACTGTTGTGGTAAGATACTTATTGCCCTCCTTCCAGTGTATCCCTTTAACCAGCCAACATCCTTCATTTCTAATCCCATTTTACATAATTTCTCTGATTCACATGTTGTTTTGCTGCTCCTTCCTCCTCATGGGGAAGCCTCCTCACACTCTTCCCCTCCTTCAGCCTGGGGTCCCACCTACAGGAGACAGTCCTCCATTAACTTCTCCAACATGAGTCCTTTCCACGGCGCTTCAGTTCTTCATGAGCTGCCCCAGTGTGGGTCCCTTCCACAGGGTGCAGACCTTCAGGACCAGACTGCCCCACTGTGGGTCCCCCGCGGCATCACAGGGCTCCCCAGAAAACCTGCTGCAGCCTGGGCTTCTCTCTCCATGGGGCCACAGGTCCTGCCAGGAGCTTGTTCCAGTGTGAGCTTCCATTGGGGTCAAAGTATCTTTTGGTGCATCTGCTTGCTCTGGAGTGGGGTTCTGCATGGGCATTGGGTGGAATCTCTACTCCCCATTATCATCCATATGCTGCTGGGGGACAGCCTGCCTCACAATGGTCTTCTCCACAGGCTGTAGAGGAATCTCTGCTCCAGCACCTGGAGTGCCTCCTCCCTCTCCTTCACTGACCTGTGTCTGCAAAGTTTCTCACTTCTCACTCCTCTCTCTGGCTCCAAAAGCTGCTGCTCCTTTCTTTTCTTTTTTTTTTCTTTTTTTTTTTTCCTTCTTTACTCTGTTATCCCAGAGGTGCTACCACTGTGACTGATGGTCTTGACCTTTGCCTTGGCCAGCAGTGGGTTCATCTTGGAGCCAGCTGGCATTGGCTCTGTCAGACCTAGGGGAAACTTCTAGCAGCTTCTCACAGAAGCCACCCCTATAGGCCTCCTGCTACCAAAACCTTGTCATGCAAACCCAAACCAGTAATTAGGGAACCTTGAGGAATCTTTGACTGTGTGACAATATAAACTGTGGCAAAAAAAGCTCCTTCCTTATCCCATAATGACTAGGGAGGATAGCTGATATTTTTCTGGAAGAGAGAAACTGCCTATCAAAGGCTGAAAACCACTAGTTGGAAAAGAGATCAGAAAGCATTCATGTTCATACAAGTGTTTGCTCCGATTCCTCTGGCGACACAGAGTAGATCTTCAAATGGAATCTTGCATTAGACTTCAGTGAAAAGAAGGATAAGGACTTGTTTTGAGGGGTGGAGGGGGGAATCCTCTGCTGATGACATGGAACAAGTCTGTCATGTTCATATGGTCTCTCTAGGAAAAAAAGTTTTAGAGTGAATGGCACAGAGATACTTTGCAAGTTTTCCAGCACCGCATAATCATGTAATGTCACCACTTCAGTAAAAATGGCAGGGTGTAATCTCTTGCCCTTTGGCAACATGTGGGACCTCACCAGGACAGAAGGAAGAGGGTAGATCACTGAATCACAGAATCACAGAACATTAGGAGTTGGAAGGGACCCCAAAAGATCATCTAGTCCAACCCCCCTGCCTGAGTAGGATCAACTAGATTAGATCATACAGGGACGTGTCCAGATTGGTCTTGAATGTCTCCAGAGAAGGAGACTCCACAACCCCTCTGGGCAGCCTGTTCCAGTGCTCTGTCACCCTCGCAGTGAAAAAGTTTTTCCTTATATTCACATGGAACTTCATATGCTCCAGCTTGGACCCATTGTCCCTTGTGCTATCTCTGGCCATCACTGAGAAGAGCCTGACTCCGTCCTCCTGACACTCATATAACATATATAAACATTAATGAGGTCACCCCTCAGTCTCCTCCAAACTGAAGAGACCCAGCTCCCTCAGCCTTTCCTGAGGAAGGTGTTCCACTCCCTTCATCATCTTAGTGGCCCTGCGCTGGACTCTTTCAAGGAATCTAGATGTAGCATCCCTATGTAACGTATGCATGAGATGGGAACACCGACTTAGGCAACACCTGGCTCCTCCAACGTGCTCATTTCTCATTTCCCGATTATACAGACACCAAACAATTCACCCTGCTTCAGAAGTGAAAGCCAAATGCCGAGGTCATAGATGAACTGATCCCTTAACAGGGTTTAGCGCCAAAAGGGTGCAGGGGCACAACTGGCACCCACTTAACATTGCAGGGGCTGGATTCCATGAGGAGCCTCCAAGGTTTTTTACTTCCCACTCTCCCTTTGCCCAGCCAAACCCTGTGACAGCAATGCTTATGGCTGCTCAGATGTACCGTGCTTCTTCTGTCCACTGCTTTTGCTCTCTGGACTGCCACCTTCAAAGGACTAGGATGCTAGGAATGCTTCCCATTGATTTCCTCTGCCATGGCACAGATGGCTTGGGCAGGCCATGCTCTAACCCACTGTTAAGTAAAACTTCACTTTTCTCTGGCTTTAATATCTTAAATTAATTATTCAGAGAGTCCACAGGCACAATCACCTCATAAGGAGCAAGTAATCAGGAAAACATTAATATTTAAAGAAAATCTCCAGGCTAGTGATGCCTACAGGAAGGCAGGGGAACTCTCTCCACGTCCTATCATAGGCAGCTTTGTGTTTCTCTACATCTCAAGGTTCTTACACATTGTGGGGTAAAGTGTGATTAATTCTCCGTAAATATGCTTGTGCTGTAAATCTGCCTTAAAAAAGCTACTCAAGACAGAAGGCTTGGAGGTTTGGGTGGGGTTTGCTGCAGCCTGTGTACCCTCAAGTAATGGGGTCACCTGCCCCTTTTCCCAGTCATTCTGCAGGCTACAAGCCTGTTAGCCCTTTCAGGAGATGGGCCAGCAGGCAAGTCCAGTGGACTACAAAGCTAGTTGTTAGTTCCTGCAGATCTCTGTGCTGCTCAGATTCAGCTTTAGCAATCAAGCTACAAAGACCCATGCTGAACGCGCTCCGCAGGTGTTGTGGCACAGTGGCTGGGCAGCAGAGAGGTTGATGTCATCTTTCTATACAGCCAAAGCTGGCCAGCTTCTCCCGAGTCCCCTGGGGAAGCCAGGCATGCAGGAACCCCATGTCAGCACAACAATCCAACCAAGCAGGTAGCAAAGAAAGCTCACAATGTCCTGTGCCAAAGCCAAGACCACTGCGTCCCCATCATTGTCAGTCTCCAAGCTCACCAGATGACACAAACATGGTGGAACTCACCTACTGCGTCAAAGCCGTCTGATGGCAGTACAGACCCCCAGGTCACATCTTGATCCCCATATCCCCATGCTCCAGGGAGAGCTTGAAGCTGTGCCCTTTCAGCCCCAGGGGTTTATGCCTGACTAAGGCTCCGAGAGGCAGCACCTGTCTCTACGTGCTCAGTTCCTGCTTGCTTGCCCCCACCATGCTCAGCTGGCATGGGAGCAGCAGGCCTGCAGCAACCACCCCTCTCCTTGTGCCATCCGCTGCTCAGGCTGTAAGGGGAAATTCAGGATGGTAGCACGAGCCAACGTTCATTTAAGCATTAAATACACTGTATCTGCTCTCCAGGTAGTAACTATGATGTACGGCCTCCATTGAGGCCTGCGTGAAACCTGTGGGCTGTATAAATCCTGCGCAACTCTCCAAAGGGGTTCAGCGACACGTTGATCCTTGCTGACCCACTACCAAGGAGTGTGTTTCACACCATGCTGGCTGTGGGACCGGCAGTCTTTCCATCACCTGAACTCGAGTTTTTCTAGTGACTCCAGTCACTGTAGGAGGAATAACTTACCTAGAGGAGAAGAAGGAGTGGTGGGGAGAAGGAAAAGAAGCAGGGAGGTTATATGTACTACAGTAATGGAGGACACACATCCAGAGGTGCCGGAGGGGGTAACTTTTCCTAGGTGCTACCACCAGATGATGCTACTGAGCAAGCCATCAGAAGCACTGAAGGCTAGTCTGTAGGAGACCACATACTTACAAGCTGAGTAATGCCGTTTTCAAGATAAAATGACTTCTTAAAATCCATTCTTATTACTCAGACACGTATTTCTTAGACATATCTCTGCAGAACATCAGTGCCTGCCCCACATTACTCAGCCAAGCTCTTGCCTAGGCCTCCCTGTAAGGGAGATTACTGCGCAGCACCTGCTACAAACTTGTCGTCGCACGTCCCCAGCCAACCAAAGCAGTCAGGGCTGCAGCATGCACCAGAAGGATGTCCGTGCCACTCAGTGCATCGCTGCCCTTGAAGAAGTAATGTGGGGGAATCAGGCAACCTCAAGCCATCAGAGCTAATTCCAACGAACAGCCCATGAGGAAAGGTGCCCCAAGTTGAAAGTGGGGGAAGGGGGCATTTTGCATGAAATGAATGCTAGAGGAACAGAGAAAAGAGCTTCAAAAGGTGAACCTGGAATTAATGAACCTACTGTCCAAAAAGACACCTCAGCTATAAATAAGATATTAACTTTTAAGACACACAGATGTTCCACTTCCACTAATACCTCAACATCCCACAGGCAGTATTGTCCACCTCTCCCTTGTGAGCACTTCACAAATACCAACTAAACTTGATTCTCAAATTGTCCATCTGATTAATATAATTCAATTAAACCTGGAACAACTCATCTCAATCTGTTCTTAATACGAAGATTGCTGCTTCTTTTTCAGAAGTGAAGAAGGGCTTGTGTGCCTGAAAGCTGCTGTGAAACAACCCCAAAACCACCCGACATCAAAGCAAACTGCCTGCAAACATCTCATTTGTGGGCTTGACCTATGCTTTGCTTGATGGCAATGGTGCCTCAGGTATCTTCTGGCTCCTCTCTACTTTCCCCACCCAGTCCTACTTCCACCATCTCCTTTCACTGTGTCAAGGCCACCAGTCATGGTGCTATTTGCTGTGCTCTTGATAGCTAAACCAGCGTTATAGCTATCTGCTAAGGGAGGGTTCTCCTTTCCTTTGGACTGGTACCAGCACCTCCCCAAGAGGGAGCTAAACCAAGAGAAAGCTGGTGTCTTGCTTTTGGAGAGTTAATTTTTGGGTTGCTGAGCTTGTTCACCACAGTATGAGATGGTGCAAAGCAAGTAGTTGAGGGAGCCAGACCAATGCTACCCCTTCACATGGTCGCTTGCTATTAATGGTGGTTTTTATGTAGTACCAAGCTGCATAGCCAGAGAAGGGAGATTGGTTAACCTGCCTAGAGACGCCATAGAAACCTGTGCTCTCAGCCTGATGGCAAAGCCCGCTCTCTGTCTGGTGGGCTGTCATTTGTGCTCTGCTGTTTACACAGTGTGTCTTTCATGTAGGCACTTCCATTGCATCTAGCTTTCAAAATTTTGGTTATTTATTCCTATCCTCTTTGAGTGTTTCCTTGACATTTCAGAGAGCACTGCTGCTCCCATTGAAACACTCACTGGCACCCAACAGACAAGTCTCTTGGTGGTTTACCTCCCCACCCCTCTGTATTAGTGTGTTCGCAGACAGAAGGGTAGAAGAACAAAATGCTGCCACGAAGTGTGCCTCCCCTGTCCTCTCCTCTGCTGACCCTCGTGGGTTCCTTTACAGTTCCTTTCACAAAGGCAAAAGCCCAACCATAACCTACTAGGGTTTTAGTGAGGTGGTCTCAAGGGCAAATGTCCCCTTTTGGATTTAGTTAAGGACAGTAAACGGTTTTCTGTCTGTGACCTACATCAGGGCTGAGGCCAGGTTTCCGATAGAAAAGGCTAATGCAATAACACAGATTTTGCTTAGGTTTACATGTGTGGATTAAGAAGAGACAAATATTTTCAGTGATTGTCCTTTTTTTCCTCCTCCTCATAGAGGTTTTCCAGTAATGTGCTCTTTATCCATAAATTAGCACTGACATTGAAAGAGACCCTTTAATACCATAAACTGACAACAAAACGGGGATTGGAAGCGAAGACTATTGCCTTCCCCATACGTGTCCTTATGACATGAGCAATCATACACCAGGCTTCGCCATTATCCAGAGTACTCTGGGGTTTTGCATATCCCTTCACTCGCACCCACCAGTGAACACAGATAACAGCATTGTTCAAAAGAGAGTCTAAGGTGGTCAGTAATTCATCAAATGCATCTCCTCTTTTACATAATCCTGGATGTGTGAGGATGCAATCCTACAATTAGCCTTGATGCATCCTGAAAATTACACAAATACTGTCTGAAAAAAAAAAGCATGCAAAGGCCTGCAAGAGCATCTTCAAGGGACTATAAGGGGTATGAGATATTTGGCACTCATGGAGGCCGCCCGTCCCTACTAAAAGGGATACCAAACAGGGATAGCTGCTTTCTGTCTATGGAGATAACCAGCCTGAGTTACTTCTACTTAAAAAGAAACCTCCTCCTTTTTTCCAGAGGAAAAAAAAAAAGAAGGTGACAACTTCTGGGTCGTGGTGAGCATTTTATTTAAGCTATGGGTGAAGCTGACAGGAGAATACACAGAAGTTCACTGGTACAGAACAAGTCCTAATACATTCTGACTTTGATGGCCTGGTTAGGACTTTGGTGTAAGCAATCCTTCTGCTAACTGTGTGCCAGATGTAAAATGTTGTCTTAAATGCACTCAGCAAAAGATCCTTCAAAGGTTGTACTGGGGACGGTCAGAAACTGTTTCTCAAAGAACTATTTCCCTGGGTGGTTTTTTTTGCTTTTGTTTAATGCCTTTTTCAATTTCTCAGCTTGAAATGTCCTCTGCCATTCCTGTCCCTCCAGTACGGGAGTGCACTGCGCAGGAATAAGAGTGTTCTTTTGTGCAGAGGGGAAACAGCAAAACATGCATTACAAAGAGAAAAATGCTTTATTTGCAGATAATTAATTTTACAAACGAGCAGGGAATGTCCGGAGTGGCAACAGAACTTTGCTTTTGAGTTTTCCTCATCCGTACAACTTTTTTGATAAGCAGATGCTATCTCATGTTTTCAGTCATGGAATTGCCAACCTTGCAGTAAGTTCTGCTCAGTAGGGCCTGTTGTGACAGGACAAGGGGTAATGGTTTTAAAATAGAGGGAGGGAGATTTAGATTGGATATTAGAAAGAAGTTCTTTACTGTAAGAGTGGGGAGCACTGGAACAGGTTGCCCAGGGAGGTGGTGGATGCCCCATCCCTGGAGATGTTCAAGGCCAGGTTGGATGAGGCCCTGAGCAACCTGATCTAGTTGGGGTGTCCCTGCTTCTTGCAGGGGGTTGGACTGGATGAACTCTGGGAGTCGCTTCCAACCCTAATCATTCTATGATTCTATGACTCTATGATTCTAAGTTATACTCCATTCACTGTGAACTGCCAGGTTGTTTTTTCTGAGCGAGCTACTCCCGTATGCCCCAGCTACCTGTTGTGTCAAAACTGACCACGTTTTTTCTTGGTCATTCATAATCTCCGACAGAATCTTCCAAGGAAGATGCTTTACTTCTGCTAAATTACCTGAAAACAAATTTTTTTCCGCTGGTGTGCGGAAAACGGTGTTTAGCAAGGGGAGGTTTCTGTTCAGTCCCACGTTATGCTGCCTTGTAAAATTTTTTGGAGGAAAAGGAGCTTTTAATTGCCACAATCTCTGTGAGCCAAAAATAACAGCTCTTAAATTAGCACTGAGTAGGTGGAGGGGGTGCAACTAACACACCAGCCTGCCGTAACAGTCTGGGTATATAAATGAAGAGATAAGACTTGACATGCAGAATAACTGGAACTGTCAGATGACTAATGGATTTCATTCATTATATGCTGAGGCCCTGGAAAAGTAGCTAATGAAGCGGGATTACTTAAAAATATGCCTGTTTTAGCTGGCATAAGCCCCAGTTGCCCAGTCAGGTCTGCTGAGATGCAGCTGCCAAGCTCTGGAGCTGTGGGGGTAACAGCAGCGTTGAGGAGGGGGGACGGTTCTCCTGAGCTGTTGTTTGTTATGTGCCTGAGCCTGTGCTGTGGCAGGGAAAAGCAGTCCCTGCAGGAGGTTCAGCCTCTGACCCCTTTTTTCCATGAGCATCTCTAGTGTGGTGAAAGAGATGCAGGAGCCAGTCTGGGTGGAGGGAAGCCCTCTCCTCCCCAAGACACCTGGAGCTTTCTACAGGAACAGAAATATTCCTGGATTGGATCTGACGGTAGACGTCACCTACAGATCAATACCACTGACCCTCTCAGCTTGTCCCTCTTCTGCAGCAGCTGCTGAAAAGTTCACCAGGTTCAAGCAGGACTGTGCTGTGCACTGTGCTGGCAGGAAGTGACAGCACCTCTCTGGAGTCGAACTCTCAGGTGCCATTGGATGGGTCTTGCTACCGTTTTGCTTTACATGCTGCTAGGGAAGGTCCTGGCCTTTCTTCAGTGTTAGCTCTTCTCTACCATTCTTCCCCACATATCACAGAGGACTTATAGGACAGAGTAGATCCTATGTGAGAGGACCCTGGGAGTCTCTATGGAGCTCTGCTTTATGGTGCTCTGCAGGAGCCATAGGCTGAGACATTGAGGGAACGGGGTGCAACAGGACCTGCCACATGATTCATGGATTTATTGCCTGGTGTTTGCCTCAAACCTTGCTGACAGCTGTGGGATTTCTCCTTGGCACATGTATGAAAGTCCCCACCCCCGAGGGAGACTGGCAGATTGGAGAGCATCCGGTGGAAGCGCACAAAGCTAAGGGTTGAAGCTCATGGGGTTCAAGGAGCATAGGCTGCCTAGGAGCTGTGAAACCTACAGCCTTGAGTATAACCAAATCTTGATGAGGCAAGCCCATACATAGCCTCTCTGACTGAAATTAGGCTTGCCTTGAGCAGGAGGCTCCCAGAGGTCCTCTCAGCTTCCTTTTCCTGTAATTTACAGTCCCACTGATGCCACCTGTGGTCCAAGTGACAAAGAAGATCTTCTGCACCACATTGCCCTCCTCAGCCCACCTTAAAATGCTGCAACTCCCTTCTCTGCTTCTCTCCTGTCCCCTGACTCATTTCAATGAACCTGTCTCTGACCTGTTCTGCTAACCATGTGGGGTAGTAGCAGCTTCATAGTCTGATATGTGGAACACAGACAACGCAGCTTAATCCAGTCCTTCCAGCTTTTCTTTGCAGAATCCCATGAGTGGGGAGCATTTGGCACCTTATCCCGATTTTTCTCTGTGGGAAAGGCTCAACACCAAAGCACTCTGCTGTTGGATGGTGTTGGCTAAACCCAGGTAGTGACACAGCCTTCCTCAACCACTGCGTGGCCAAGGCAGCCACGCTGCATGGGGATCTGCTGACGTCTTGGATAGCTTCACCTTGCTTGAGAGTTGATAGAATGTTCTGTCTTTTCTTTAACCATGCCTTTCCCCTTCCCTTTCACTAGAGGGTATAAAAAATGACAAACCAGATCGGTGTTACCAATCTCATTAACCATACGACTAATAGCCACGCTGTGAGACCGTAACAGCTCAAAAGTCATTGTTATAAAAGAGCACGTGTATCAAGTGTGTCTGAAGGTGGGCTGAGGAGCCAAGCACAGCCTACTGACTGAGGGGATGGACTTTCCCCAGGCTGTGTGGAGCTGACTGCAACAGGGAAGAAGTGGATCCTGAGCTGTAGGATATACAGAAATAAAGCAGTGCTGTGCCAGGCACATCTGTCTAGTGGGTCAGCAGATCACCAGAGTTAGCTGGAATACGATGACACAGCAGCCTGGCTCCACTTAGCTGATCCAATGATTCACACTGGTTCAGTGGCCAGGTCACACTTGTGACCTAGAGGTGCTGGTGGTGCAAATGAGGCAAGAATCAGACATAAAAAGCCCAAAGAGGAGGAGGTGCCTGCAGTTGCAGGAGGGGAGGGAGGCCAAGGTACTAGGAGCTGGCCACAGAATCATAGAATGTCTGATGTAGGAAAGGAGCTCTGGAGGGTATCTGGCGCAACCCCCCTCACTCAAGCAGGGCTACCTGGAACTGATTGCCCAGAGGCTTTTGAGTATCTCCAAGGCAGAGCACACCACAGTGTGTCTGGACAACCTGTGCCAGTCAGTGCTCAGCCACCCTCACAGTGAGAAAGTGTTCCTGATGTCCAGAGGGAATCTCCTGTGTTCCAGTTTGTGTCCATTGCCTCTGGTCCTGTCACTGGGCACCACTGAACAGAGCCTGGCTCTGTCCTCTTTGCACCCTCCCTCCAGGTATATCTATGCACTGATGAGATCCCCCTGAGCCTTCTCTTCTCCAGGCCAAGCAGTCCCAGCTATCACAGCCTTTCCAGGTTGTGCTCCATTCAATTCCTTCACCATCTGCATTGTGTTCATGTCTCTCTTGTCCTGGGGAGGCCAGAACTGGACACAGCACTCCAGGTGTGGCTTCACCGGTGCTGAGTAGAGGGGAAGGATCACCTCCCTCAACCGGCTGGTAGTGCTTTGGGTGATGCAGCCCAGGGTAACATTTTCTACTTCTCTGCAAGGGCACAAGGTCCTTTTCATCCCAGCTGGGCAGCCCTAGCATGTATTGGTGCATGGGCTCAGTCTTCCTTGGGTGCAAGATTTGCACTTCCCTTTGCTGAACTTCTTGAAGTTCCTGTCAGACCATTTCTCCAGCCCGTCCAGGTCCCTCTGGATGGCAGCACAGCTCTCTGTTTTGTGTCACTCTTCCCAGTTTTGTGTCATCTTCAGACTCGCTGAAGGTATACTCTGCCCCATCATTCAGATCATTAATGAAGGTTTTGAACAGGACAGGACCCAGTATTCACCCTTGGGGTACACTGTCAGTTACTGGCCTCCAACTAGACTTTGTACCACTGATCAGCACCCTCTGGGCCCAGCTGTTCAGCCAGTTTTCATTTCACCTCTCTGCTCAGCCAGCCCATACTTCATCATCTTGTGTATGAGGATCTGATGGGAAACAATTTCAAAAGTTGTGCTGAAGTCACAGTAGACAACAGCCGCTTGCTCTCCTCTCATCTACCAAGCCCGTCATTTCATTGTAGAAGATTATCAGGTCAGTCAAGCGGGACTTCCTTTTGTGGTCCTAGTTGTGATTGAGGTGACCGAGGGCCAGGACTGGCCTACTGGTCTGGGGCCTTGTAGGAGGAAAAGCAGCCCTACACAGGACCTAGGATTTTAACGTGCAACTTGTAGACTGAAGAGGTACATTTGTTTGTAAGGTGATGGAGACCTTGAAGATTTTAAGCTGGTTTTAAGCTACTCCGTGTGATTGTGAGCTATAAACTAAACTGCATATGTGGGGTAGCTGTCCCTTGGGTTCGTACGGTTAATCTGAATGGCCACTTGACTAGCTGAACTTTCCTAATCTGGCACTGTAGCACACCACCACACAAGACCTCCTGGCTGAATCGGTGGGGATCATTCCCTAAAAATCAGTGTCAGGAAGGGACCTGCATTCAGTCTTGCTGATGAAATGCTTTGACTAAAGTGCTTGGTGTGATAATGCCATTTAAAACCTGTCATTCATTAATCAATAGCTTGTTGAAGAAAGCTGATGGATTTGATTTTCAAGCAACTTAGTGATTAGTGAGTACATGGTTGAGATTTTGTATTCGATTTGGAAAGGCAGAAGAATTATGGAGTGCTTGACAATAAATATTCTTTGCTTGATACACATCCAGGCATTAACAAGACGATTGATTTCCCCCATCTTGCCTTTCCAAGTTGATAGAGAGGCGCTTCCACCTTTCAGTGTTTAAAAACCAACTCCTGTTGTTCGCCAGGCTTTGTAGAATACTTTCAGTTAGGACACAGCTCATGTTTATTTATTAGTGCATTTCAAAATGTACTTATCCAGATTGGAGCTGAGTCATTGCTTTATATAAAGAAACCAAGCCAAACCCAACACTTTGGCAGCTGGGCAAATGCTCGTGTCGAGGTGCTGTCCGGCTTCCCTGCGTCCCACCAGAGTCAGTGTGCTGTAGTTAAATTGCCTCCAAATGTTTAGGTGCAGAATTGGCACAGGAGGACGGCAGCAGGGGGAAAGCCACGTTTGTGTTTCTGAGCCATGGTATGCAGCCAGCCGTTGGCTCTTGGGTGAAAGCGAAGGAGAGAGAGTTGGGGGAAAGCTCATCACTGCTCCAGGGGACTTCGAGGGGGTACGGGAGCCATGAGGGGGAAGATACCTTTGAGGGGGTACGGAGTCCCGAGGGGGTCAGTATGCCCTGAGGCGGGAAAACGCCTTCCAAGAGGCGGGGAGCCCTGAGAGGAAGGCTCCCGACCCTCTCGAAGTCCCACCCGAGCCGGTCGGACACCTTTCCAGCCGTGGCTCCCGGACCCCCTCAAAGCGGTGAGGAACTTTCCCCGCACGCGACTGTGCAACCGGGAACGCGGCGGAGGCGGGTCGGGCGCCGTTCTCTCACAACCGCCTCCCAAAGCCGGTTTGACTTCGAAGTCCCCGCCCGGAGCCGATCCCATTCGCCGCCGAGCCCGCCAATTTCTCCCGGCGTCCCCCTCCCCCCCCGGATCGGCCGGGTTGCCCGGCGCGGCGGGCGGTCCGCAACTCCCCTCCTCCCCATTGTTCCTGAGGTGCGGAGGGGTGGTCCGCACGCGGCACCGCCCGCCCCAGGGGAACGGCCCCTCCCCTCCCGCCTGGGAGCCGCGTGGGCCATTGTCACACAACATTCCAACTCCGAACGCCCCGCTGTTCGCCGCCTCCGCCGCCCATTGGCTCGTCC
>VXBZ01011767.1:155096-219614 GCA_013399135.1 Heliornis fulica | reverse complement strand
CCACCTGGTTATTTTCCTGGATGCTCTGAAAGTACCGGTCTGTGCCGTGCTGTCATCCTAATTGGCTTAGTCTTTCTAAGTGAAGGTAACGATGCTGGGGTTCAGTGTTGTGTAAATGCTTAGCAGCAGGATACCTAGTTTTACTTTTCTCCAGTGTGCAGTATAAATACATCTCCTCCTTGACCTTCTCCATTAATTTCAGTGGATAAAGCCAAGTCTTCTGAGGGCCTGGGCAATTGAGAGTTGGAACAAGATCACCAATCCATTAATATTACAGAAGACTTAATTTAAGGATTTGCTCTTGGAAGAGCAGCCAGTGGGTAGGGGTGGTGGGAGGGTCTTGTATTCTTCACCACGTTGTCCTGGTGTGTCACTGCAGCCCTTCAGTCCACCTGGGCACCTACACCTGTCATGCCTGTCGAGCTGCTTCAATGGTAAGCAGTTCTGGGGGAGCCACCTGACAAAGCTGTAGTGGGCTGGAGTGTCACTTCCACCCTGGGTATCCTCTGTGCAGGAAGTCCCTCTTGCAACTTGGGCAGACCCTTGGCTTTGAAAAGCAGGATAGAGGAGGAAAAGGTTAAGATCAAAGAAGAAAGGGAAGAGGTTATTTTCTGTGTGTAAGTAATGGTCTGGTCCAAAGTATTGGATGTCACCGTTATCGAAGAATAATTCATGAAGTACCGTTTTTCTATTTCTGGAAAATAGAATAAAATTAAAGAAGTTATGTTCTTTCAAATTAGGGAAAGTACCAACTTTTAACTGTGTTTTTGTGCTTGTTGGAAGCAATCATTTTGCCTTATGGTTGGGAAACCTTTCTTCTAGCAACAAAGCTCTGTATTTTGAGTTTAGCAGCTGAGGCTGCAATAACATAAACACTTGGAACACCCTTAGTCACAGTTACCTTGTGCATGAGAGTTATTCAGCATGTCTTTATGTCTAATTGTTTTTCCCCTCAGCATGCTTTTTTCCTAAGATTAGTAGAGTTTTCCTCGTCATGGATAAATAATTTAAACACCTGGACTGATTAAATGCATGGATCTGAGCTCAGAACAATCACGACTTTTTATTTATTTATTTTTTGATTCAAAGACTGACTTTTCTGAAGAGGATTCAAAGCAGCTGAAAATAGCTTCATCGCAGAAACATCACGCGTAACTTGAAAATTATTGCTATCATGTCATGGATTCTGGCAGTGTACATTTACCTTCCCATTAGCGATGTCTCATTGAACAATCAAGGGGTTATTGACAACTCATTTACATTGCTAATTGTATGACTTACTGGAGGGCAGGACTGTCCCTCCCTTGGCAGAGTGATGGCAACGACATCCATGCAAAGTGGGTCTGCATTGCCTGGTAACTTGATTGCTCTGTTGGGAGGGTGTTTTGTGAAGACAAAGTTGACTGCAGAAAGTTTGAGGCAACCTCCAACGCTGATCTGACTGTGTGTTACCAGCAATGTGCCCCTTACCTGGTTTGGCATGAGAAGGCACTGGTGGGGGCAGATGGGTCATCATTGCCAGGGAGGGTGGAGGGGCTGCTGCAGAGCTTCCCTACCTGGAAAAAAGTCCTTTCTGCTAGATTTCTTTCCAAAAATGTCTTTTTAAAGAGGACCATTACTCCTGCTTTCCTCGTGTAAAGCCATACAGCTGCCCCTGGAGAACCGTAACCCAAACCAGCTACCTAGAGAAAGGCTTTTTCCCCTCATGTGAGAGCTGTGTTATGCTGCACTGTTATCAGTCGCTGCTCTGCCATTTAATCTCAGGCGGACTGACAACAGCGCTCTCAGATGACTGGAGTTCCCTCTCCCTTTGTTGCAAAAATATTCTTAGGAACTACCTTTATAGAGCAACTGCATATCTCTAGGCTAAAGTTAAACCACAGCTGGAGAACACCTCTCATGTCTCACTCAAAACGTCTTCTATCTCAAGATCTAAAGCCTCATGCCAGAAAGCTGATACTTTTCCCATGTTTTCCAGCTATGCCAGTGCTACTGCATTGATTGCCTGTATCTTGCCCGTCCTCTTTGCAGAGGAAAGTGCAAAGGAAAACAGTGATGCTATGGAAGTTTCACTTTGTGTTTTGAGTCCTGGCTGACATATTTTTATTTATTTTTTTCTTTTTGTGTCCAGTAACCTAGCTGATATGCCATCACATTATCCCTCTGTCTGGCTTTCCACCCTCCCTGATAAGCAGTGCTCAGTCAGGCACCAGGCTTTCAGCAAGCCAGGGCAATTCCTGCTTGGATCCGGTTACTGCTTATCTGTTGGACCCATCCATTATCATAGCAGCAGGCAGTTTTGTTGTTTTGAATTATCTCTTACCCAAGTCCATCACAGTTAGTTTCCTTTGCTGCTTCTAAAGTAAATCCTACTCCTGCCTTTATCTCTTGGCATGGTTTGGGAAGAGATATGGGTTTCCTTGTTAACCCCAGGCAGGCTTCCCAACTGCTTCCTACCTGACGTCAGCTCTTTCCATCCTGATCTCAAAACAGGCCCTTCTCTCTCCTGTTCAAGACGTCCTCCCACTCCAGCACCGCTTTGATCTCCGGGCCATGGAAACCCCCTGAGCTTTGAAAGCTTACTGCCCTGCTGCCAGCTGTTCTCTCGTGATGGATGGCCTCATCGAAGGGCCAGGCTCGCTTTGTGATCCCACCACTCTCCTCTCTGTTGGTGCTTGCCTCTAGTCACTGTTGAAGCCTTGGGCAGAATGCACCTCCCTCCATATCCCAGCCAGTGCTCCAGCTCCAGCAGGGCTCTACTCGGTTGCTCCTCCACTCAGTTTGCATATTGAAAGCATGTCTGAAAACCTTAACCACCAGACAGGTTCCCGCAGTGTTTCTGAGCTGTTTGAAACGTGTATGAGAGCCTTAATTCATGCCTTGTCTGCACTTCTGTCGGCACCTGCATAATTTGCAGGAGGCCTTCATTTGTACCTGGTTCCTTCATCATGGATCTTCCCTAGGCTTTGGGTAGGTGCCTGTGCAACATCATTGCAGAGGCACTTTTAAATCTGTTCTGCACTGACTGTGTGACAAGTGATCTGGAGAACCACAGTAAAAAACCAGGAAAAAAAATGCGGAGGGGGCTGACAAGTTAATTTTCCAACTTGCAATCATGTTCTTTTATCATCATGTTTTTAAAAGATGATAGTGGGTTTTGATCCAGAAGGTTTGATATCGGCTGTGCAGGGAGGTGGAGAGCTGTTATGGTGACGAAGCAGCATGACAGCTAGCGATACTACTTACTTGTTCCAACTTGGGAGCATATTCCCTAACGAGACTTGGCTTCCCTGTGGTATTTGCCAAGAGCGAGTGAGGGTGGAAAAATGCAAAACAATGCAGAAAGTGCAGAAACTGGATGATGTGAGAAACATTTTGAGGTTATTGTGTTCCCACCTTGCTACTAGTTCTGCTTAAATCACTTCTTGGCTGCTCAGATACAGCTGAAGCAAAGGAGCCTCAAAAAGGATCTCTGCCACCCTTCCTGCCTCTGGTGCTTGAGCTGTCCCCTTCCAGATGGACCAAAGGTTTTCAGCCTGGTACTGTCTTACCTTGCTGTGCATCCCATACATCTGTGGGATCTGAGACAGGTGATACACGAGATAGCTGGAGTGATTTTGGAGGCAGGAAGAAGGCTTGACAGATGCTGTGTTTGTGGTTTAGCTCCTGGGAAAGCCTTCCCAGAGCCTGACTGGTACTGGCACCCATGGGTGAGGGGTGCAGTATGTGCAGAGGACACACTGATTAATTGGGGCCGTGCAGGTCCAAGGTACGTTCAGTTTTGGAGAGCTGTTTTGGCAGGGATTTCTCTGTAAGACTGAGAAGAAAGACTGTCAGCATTAAGTGCCTTTTGGGTTTTTTTACATCCATTTGTCTTGTTTTGTTTGTAGACATTAATGGGTATGTGAAAAAAAAAATCAGGACCTGTTAACGGGGGGTGTGTGGTGTTGAAGTTTAGTGTAGGTAGATGGAGTGCAGAAAGACAAAACGTTTTGTGAAGACCCAGCATGTGAAGGTGGTAAGACCTGTTGCAATCCTACACCAGCAAATAAGTGTAGCTTCCCTTTATGCTGTGCTGTCTGCACGGGATGTTTTAAAAACGTACATGTGTTAAAACCCCCCTTATGTTCACATAGATTGAATGTAAATCCTGCTACAGTTGCTTGGTGCTAGTAAAATTGGTCATCTTTGTCTCCTGGAAAAGTCACACCAGTTGTATTAACTTAATGGCAGATCTGCTAATGAAGTCAGTGGGTTTGGGATAACTTTGTTAAAACTTTGTTTATTCTGTTGCTACAGGCTGTGGGGCTATAAAAACGTGATTGCTTCATGCTGTCAGTTTGCAGAAGGGTGTTGTGAGGAAGGAATCTTGAGCTGATGGAATTACCTGCCAAAATAATTAAGTGTGTAGCTAAATGAATATAAAAAGACCAGACAAGTAAATTGCTTTTGTACAAATAGTCTTTTTTCTTTTTTTTTTCTTTTTTTTTCCTCTTTTTTTTTTTGGAGGCTTGCTGAAGTGTGAAGATCTCTGTGAAAATAAGGTGAGCAATGAGTATTAATTGATTTGGTTTTAAATATTGGTTGGGATGAACTTGCTGAGGATTAGCGTGCAAATGTATGCAATTTCAGGAGAAATTGATGGCATTTCATCTCTTCCATGTGTAGCTTTCCCTTAAACTGCTAATGAAAGTTCAGTATCTAATGAACTGGATGTTTCATTAAATGTGTGTTCAGCTCAGAATAGTTAACAAGTGTCTTTTTGGGATCCCTTTTCCTTGCTCACTCCCTCTTTGCTGGGTATGTACACTTGGATTTTGCTCCTTGTTTTATAAAGATCTGAGTGGAGATAGTAAGACTTTTGTGTCCATTCCTGTGCTCTTCTCTGGAGAGAATTTTGCATGGAGGGGCTGGGTTTTTTTTTTTTGTGTGTGTTTTGCCTTTGGTAGCAATTACTGCTGCTTGCAGTTGTGGCTTCCAGTTCAGAACAAAGCTGTTTTGTGTGCCGAGCCAGCAATAATTGTTGACAGTTGATAATGTTGGAGACTTCTCATTGTGGCTGGGATCTGAATTATACCAACTGCTACTGAACCCAAATTATAGGTTTTTAATTTTGGCTCCAGGCCTCCCATGCTGGAATATTCTTCTTCGTTTGGTAATAAACAACACAAAGAAGTTGATGTTAGAGGACTTTCCCAAGCCTTCCAAGTGAGGCACAGATCTGAAGTGCCACAAAGGCTGCCTGAATTTCTGTTCTTACTCCTGTCTACTCTCAGACTTTCCTGGTAACACCTAGTTATCGCATCCCATGGGGTGGTTAAACTCATTCACTGCCTGTTTAAATCGGCAATATATATGTTAGGTGGAATATATCGTGTAAGAGGAGAGTTGCTAGGAGACTCTGTATATCCAATTACTGATGCAGCTCATGGACCACAAGCCACTTAAAACCCAGCGTGAGCAGCTGGAAACAGGGTGGCTGCTGCGGTGGGCAAGGGTGGCTCGATCATGGGACCCCCGGTGTGGGGCAGCTCTTGGTGCCTGTGCTGGTGACGGAGAGTTGCTGCTGTGGATGAAGCATCAGCTGTGAATTTTCTTGCTTGTAGCTTTGAATGAGGTAACTGGTGTTACCTGGACATTTTTCAAATTATTTTCTTGGTTAAATTTTCATGAGCAGGATGGTATGAAGATGAATGTGTCATTAGCAAATGTCCTGAATTGCTGTTTGCTCTGAAGTGATTAGGAGACAAAATAATGGATTAATTGTAATTGTTTTACCAGAACCCTTCTAATGCGCATAGGCACAAGACATGTGTCCTCTCGGAAAGGGTTGTGTGCGGGGATTGCGTGAGGGTATCAGAGGGGGTATGCGTGTTGCTGTACTCTGGAGAGTTACTTGTTGGCAATTCACGTTCTCATCCTTGTTTCCCAGTTTAAAAGTGTTTAGCTTTCGACTTTTGAATTGGTCTGAAATTCTTCCTTTTGTTCTGCAGGTGGGAATTGTTTGTTGGCAAAATATGAGTTCAGGGAAATGTTCTTTTTTGCATCACGGGAGCTTAAGAATCTTGTGAGAATGATAAACCAGTTTTCCTTTGGTCACTCGTGAGTGACTGCATGTACCTGCTGGGGCATGAGTTGAGGGTAAACTCAAACTGGATTAACAAGCTGGTTCTTCATGTAGCCTCCTCCCCTGTGGGGTCTTGTGAATACGCTCTCACATCATATTTGATTGTTTTCTTCTGTAAAATATGTCTTTTGGAGGCCACTAAATAGTTCCAGACCCCTCTGTCTTTGGAATGAGACTAGGGCAGGTGCTGCTAACACTTCTCCAAAGTACTCTTCCAGCTTCCAGAAGCATATAATTTGAGGATTTCCCAGGCCAGGAGCAGCCTCTTTGTATTTACCAGCTTTTTTTTTTTTTTTCCAAAGGGAGCCAGGCAACGTGTTATTTAGCTCCTATGAGTAGCAGTGTCTGTGAGATCTTTGGGTGCTGTGAATCCCAGCATGGCCATGGAGCTTGCCTAGGTGGACCATTGGTCATATGCCATCTGGCTGCTGCTATCCATTCCAGTGTATCCACAACCTGAGAACAAGCTAACATTGTGGTTTAGACATGAGCAAAAATTTACTTGGGCCTTAACATCTCAACTAGTTGTGTGAGCAGTGGTACTTGGGTTAAACGTCTGTGGGGCAGCTTGTGGTGGCATTGCAGATGCTCTGGCTTAAAGAACTTTGTATCCTTGTGAGTACATTTCAGGGCATCTCATCTTTCAATTCAGAGGTGTCCTGATGCAGATTCTCCTGTCTGACTTTCTTTCTGATGGTATGCACCATTTTTTTAGGATGACTGCATGCATGTCTCTGGATAATGTGAACTTGAAATCTGGCAGTGTCGTCATCATATATGGGTGTATGTTATGTGTGAGGCATGTGATGGTTCAGGGAAGGGCCTAAACACTACTGACCAGCACTCGTCAGTTTAGATAATGACCACATCCATGGTGTGGGTCAGTTGGGTTTCTTTATTTTGGTGCCTCAGTTCAAGGAGGAATTATTTTCCACTTTAAGAGCTGGGCCATAGTTGCATTCACACTTTCTGAAGACAGTCACTGAAGCATGTGACTCTGGAAGTACTTAGTGGTTCAATACTTACATTACTCACTTCAGCTTGCTTGGGCCATCTGTGGTTAACGCGCTACTGGCTCTTCAGCACAGTGTTAAGGTCTGATGGCTGTAGCTGTTGCTCGCTCAGTTCTGATGGCAGTGCTCAGAAAAAAGAGATGGGCTTTAGGCTGTTTGTCTGGCCCCTACAGGCACTTTTGACAGAGAGGTGTTGGACAAGTTTTGAAAAATAGGGTGCTCCCAGTTTGTAGGAAGAAGCCAAGTATAAATTAAAAAAACAAGAGCAGTGAGTATGGGCACTCCTGCGTTAAACCAAGAAGAACATATCTGTTTGATGCAGTTGTGAAGCCACATGCTTGACCTATCCGAGGGATTCCACACATCATCCCCTTCCCTCGCCTTTTCTTCCCATTGTGGAGTGGGTTCTGCCCTGATGTCCTCCACCTATGGCCTTATCCAGGGGCTGAAAGAGGCTGGGGGCCATCGAGGAGGCAACCAGAGGATGTCAGGGGGTGTGGGGTGGACTTGTAAGTTTGGCCAACATAGAGTAGGTCTCCTTGTTGGTGGGTGAGGTAATTTGTTTTTTGTGTTTTTGTTTTGTTAATGTCTGGTTGTTTTTTTTTTTTTAGGTTGTGGGTTTGTTTATTTCTCTTAAATTAAGAGTGCTGAAAGACACTCCTCCTTCCTTTCCCTTCCTGGAAAAGGAATTAAAACAATCTTCAGAATGGACACCCCCCAGGGTGCATTTCTGTGTCATGGAGAGGTCTCCTGCTCCATGTGGACCCTTATCTGTTCCCCATCTGAGCCCTAGTGCTCTCTGGTTTTGCTAACATTTTTAAAAGAGAACTAAACTGTCGACCAAGTCCCATGAAGCTTCCTTGGGTGGATGGACATGACTGTGGCAGCTGCCTGTGGGGTCCCAAAATGCTGGAGGACTTCTCCTGCCTTCCCTGCTCTGCACAGGTCTGCGTAAGGCAGGTGCGTCGGGACAAACATGGGTGGCTGCTGGAAAGAAAAGCAAGCCCTCTGCAAGTGCACTTCCTTCTGCTGGACACCTGAGGGCTGAGCTAGGTGGACCTGCTTGCACACTTGCTTGCACACTTGCTTACTTGTTGCTGAGCTTCTGTGGGTGTTTCTGGCCTAGGCCTGTCTAGTTTGTTTTCTTGATCTGGCCTTCTGCTTCTGTGGAACTCTGGCATGAAAAACTGGCTTGCTGGAGTAATATCTACTCTCTTTTTGCCCAAGATTGTTCCATTCAGATGGAGAAGTCTTACAAGTTTAATGAGTTTTTCTTCGTAGGTGCTTTGCCTGTTGGCTCCTTTTGTCCTGCAGTGGGAGCAGGAGAGGCAGCAACAAAGGTGACTCAACCTTCTGCTTACAAATGAGCTTGGTGAAGCAGCAGAAACAAGTCTGTAATTCTTCTGCAGAGTACCCAAGTCATCTTGAAATATGGGAGCAGACAAAGAGAAATTATGTCTCAGGTTGCTCCTTGTGCTGGAAGTGTGTGAAGACATCCTTGGGCCTGGGTCTTCCTTGACCCGTTTGCTCCTTCCTGTGGTGAAGATGGGGGAAAAAAGGTATCACTGGAGCTCTGTGCTGGGAACAGAAGAGATAATTTTTCTAGAATGATTTGAGCTGTGCCCTGTTGCTGTGCTGTAAGGGTTGGTGGCAATAGTGAAAGCACCCATTTGCTACCGGTAGAGAGAGCCCTCAGGATCCATGCCAGCTGAAATCTCAACCCAGGTCTGTGGAGGAGGTGAAGGCACCCTAATGGGAATCGCAGTGTAGCAGAATTGGGAATGGCAACACATGAAATGCCTCAGGAGATTTGCCTGCTCCAAATGCTGGAGGTCTCCAGAGTTGTAGAACAACTGAGTCTCAGTCTGCCGGGAGATAATTTATTCCTTCTTTTGATGGACAGGAGAGAGAAGAGCTCATGCATGGTGCCTCTTGGCAAGTGCCAAGAGGGAGTGAACAGCAGCATAATGTGAGTGTCTTGGGCTGAGGATCCTACTCTGCAGCCTGCACAGCCAAAGGGCCCTGGTCCGTGGCAGCCAGCAAAAGCAGCAGCCCTTGGGGGAGGGTCCTGAGGCTTCGGTTTGATGCTGGGGAGCTGCGGCCAGCAAAGTGAGCACATGTACCCGTGTAAGGCGAGGTGGGGTAGCAGCACTGGTCCAGGTGGGCCATCAGGCCTGTGCAAGAGGGAAGGAGGCCGCTTGTAGAAGCGTACAGACTTACTCTAGGATGAGGTGTCCTGACCCTGCCAACAAGGCATATAAAAAGGACTGACGGCAAAATGGGGCTGCTGGTGCAGGCAGAGCTGGGTGACAGATGAGAGGTCAGAGGGATGTGTGGTCTCTGAGCTATGCAACCCGTAGGCAAAGAGCAGGCTTGTTTATGTCAGCAGTCTGACACATCTTCAGGGGCTTTCACTCATGACCCATAGTAGTAAACGTTGCTCTCTTAGATTTGTCCAAATCCTTGCTGACAGAAGGAATGTGCAGGTTTCTTGCCTCGTGCCTCCACTGCTCCAGCACGCCCTGCATGCACACACAGAAGGGGACCAGTTTATCCAGCTTTCCTATGGGCCACTGATAATCTTTAGATGTTGGGGCTGGGAAGCCTCCTGCTGTGTTTCAGTTCCTCTCCTGAACTGGAAGGGCTCATTTGAAGAGATATTTAGCATCCAGCCGCAAACATGGGGAATCTTGTGGTGGTGTTGCTGGGTGGGGACCTTCTGAGGGTGTCTGTATTACGTGATGCCATTTGTACAGAGACAGACGCAGGTTTTGGCTGCGAGGTTGCTCTATCTACTGAAGCTGCTGAGAGTGCCATGTGTTGGAATGAGGGGAAAAAATGGTAGAAATGATGAGGATTCAGCATAATGTCTGTGAAGCCTCTCTTCAGGCCTGGTGGCTGTCCTTAAAAGGATGTATACCTTCTCTCAAGCTGAAGCTGAGAATTGCTTTATTTTTTTGTACTTCTGAAGTGTTTCCATGGAAGCAGTATGAGTTGTCAAGCAGTTTGAAAGTTACCCAAGAGCATTGCCCAGCCTGAAATCTGCATTGGCTTTCCTAGCACCGGTGTTCTCGTTAGCTGATCTGCTAAGCTAAGCATCTCTCTCCATGCTGCTAAATTATTTTCTTGGTCTCTGCTCTCAATTGTACTTCAGTGATAAAACTGCTTCCTTTAGAGAGCTGTGCCGAAAACTGCTTGGGGCTGAATCTGTAGGAAAGAGTACAAGATATACTCTGTAGGAGTTAGTGAGGGAAGACTGATACCTTAATCATATGATTATGGCAAGCGACAGACAATAGGAGAAGGGGAAGATTGGTAGAGTTGGAGTGAAGGAGATCAGCCAGCAGCAGTAGGTCACACCGGGAGAAAATCAGTGCTCAACTTGCTTTGTCCTAGGCTTGTTTTGGCCTTTGTGAAAAGGAATGATTTAATCACCATTTCCTAGGTGTTAGCTTTAGATGTATTGTTAGTTGGGTTTTTAGGTGTTAAGAGGACCTTTGTTTCTGAAGTGATTATGAAAATGCATAAGCTCTTGGTGAGACAAGGAGATAGAAATGTCTTCAACACAGCTTGGGCTGGCTACTCTGAATCCTCCTCGTTGTGGATAGGAAGAACAAGCTGTCCAAAGGTGATGGTCTGATCTCAAGTTTTACAGAAAATAATAAGAAATAATGAAAACAAAATTTTCTCATTATTTCTTGTATGTCTGTGCATTTAATCTTCACTTCATGTTCCCCAGGTGTTTGTTGAAGTGCAGTCTTAGCTTCAATAATAGCAGAGGAGGGTATTTCACTGTGCTTCTGTATGCCAGCTTCCTGTTTCCCTCTCTTTTCCTCCTCCACTTGCTGTGTCTGTGGACCTGCCAGCGTTAAAGTGGTGCACATGTAAAGCTGTAGAAGACCTTCCCTCACCCACAAGCTCTGGAGTCCCGAGTCCTCCGCTGCTGCCCATGTTGCATGCCGTGTTTGGCGAGGCCTGCTGTCTGTTTGCACTGTGCCTGGTAGTCATAATCACCTCTTTAATAAATGTGGGTACCCAGAAGTGTTTATACCATCAAAGTGTCTGATGCAAATGTACAGTCTTCTCTCAGCACATCCTTCCTTCCCTGCCAACCAGCTCTTCACAGAGTACTTTAAAGAGTCCTTGAGATGGTGGGAGGAATTTTTTGTGTAATGCCCTTTATCTTTCTAAGAAGGTGTCTGAACCTGTTTGTACTTCAGGGGCAGGTACTATACCTCCTCTCTTACCCCTGTGAAAGACCAGCTTTTCTTCTTTTTTTGCTGGATGCTTTGGGCTCTCCCTTTGGTTGGTGGTGTCATGAGCCACATAAAATAGGGAGATGCCAGAAATATAGGAGAGGCAACTGTGTTGTGTGGTGGTTGTTTTCTTCTTCCCTGCAGTTGACTGTGGCAAGCAAATCAATCTCTGATCTGTAGCTGTATCTGACCACTAAATGCTTGCCTGATGAATTTTAACCAGCTTGAAATCTGAAGATAATATTTGTTGAGAAATGTCACGTGCTTCTCACACTCCCATCCTGTGGGTTAAGGGTGGGGGATTCCCAGGGGTGCCCCCAGAGCAAGGGTGCAGCACCACGTGAGCTGGGCTTTGGCAAAGCTGGGGAGTGCTCTGACCTGCTGCTTCCCACTTGCAGTGTTTGATGCTGTAAGGAGAAAGCACCAACACATCCAGGATGGGTTTTATTGGGAGGGCAGGGGGCAATGTTTTTGCTCTAATTTACTACTATGCCATTTCTAATGTGTTTGCAGGCAGTGCGCTCTTCCATCCCTGCTGTACCCCTTTAGCTAATTACCTTCCTTCCAGGGATTCTTGCTGCAGCTTCCTTCCTAATCTTTAGATAACCGTTGAAGAAAATAGATAGTTTTTCCTTCTCTAAGTACTGCTGGAATGGCCTCTTCTCTGAGACATTAAAGATGTCAGTTTCTAAAGGAATTAAGAAATGCTGTGATCTGTGTCCCAGATCAAGTGGAGCCTATTTCTTGCATGCGTTACTGCGTATTTCAAGACCAGGCTGATAATTGCTGCTGTTTTGACTTGGTGGCATATTGAGATGGAAGACTTGGCGGAGTCCGTAGATTTTAATGCTTAAGTGGGACACACTGTTCCTAGCTCAAAACTGAGGTCATGTTGTGCAGTGCCATAAAACAAGTCTTGGCTTCGTGTAAGTGGGTGGGACAGTTGATATCAATGGAGTTTCTCCGGCTTGCCAACAAAACTTAATCTAGCCTTAAATCTTGTCTTTCAGGTTAGATACAGCAGTGTCTCTCGTCAGTGGATGCTTTCCTTTAAAATTGCTTCCGTAGCTCTTGATGGAAGAAGATAATTTCTACCCTTCTAAGTTTTTGAAGAGATTGAATCAATTTGTCTTTTGTTAACACACGTGAATGTTTTCTGTATTTGAAGTACTGTTTTGCCTAGCCGAGATTAAAATGTTGAATATCCTGTTCTCATTTAACTTAAAGCATTCCAAATATTGGGGGGGAAGGCGAGGCTGAAAATGTGTGGCATTGCCAGAGAGACTGAAGTACCTGTAGCCTTTGCTGTGGAGAAAACATTCAAAAACAAACTAGTGTTGTTTTGTGTAACTTCTTTTTCCAGAGTAAGATAACATTTGTAGAAATCCTCAAGAGAATTCAAACACTGATACCTATCCATCCATTCATATAGCTAAACCCCAGTGATTGTCAACCCCTGGCTTTGTCCCTTCAGATTCCACAAAGGTTTGTTCTGATCTTTGGGTCTCTTTTAATCTCCCTGTCTCATTATCAGAGTCCTGCTGCCACTTACGGCTCGCTTTGTACTTGGGTTGTAATACCTACTTCCACTCCAGCTGCCTGAGGTAAACCTGCCACTACTTTTGGTCAAGTGGTCTTTTTAGTTGGGGATTTTTCAGGTTTTTTTTGCAGGTGACTGTAACCTGGTGTGCTCTCATTGCTTCTTAGTAGGCTAGTGACCTGAAGACCCAGCATGCTTTTCATTTAAAGTAGCCTGTCTCCTAAGGAAAACACAAATAAATTAACTGAAGTATAACCCTGAAGTTGTGAGGATCACCAGATGCTGCTGCCCCTTGGTTAATTTCAGGGCTTGCCGTACTAGGTAAGGATCCTGACAGGGGCTGTGGGATCCCTCTTGTATTGTATAATGAGAATCAGGGGAGTCAGCTGCTTGTACCTGGTGCTTCTGACATGTGCCTGGGTGAGCAAGCTTGTAGTGGTACCTGGAATGCAGCTGCTGCTCCGGGTGTCGTGGCCAGCCCCAGCCAGGGCACGGAAGATTGAAGGCAGCCTCTTGCCTCGCCTGCCACTGGTGAGGGTTTGCATGGCCCTGTGGCTGTCGAGGGGGTTTGCGGTAGATGGGAGTCCATCCGACCCACGATCTTGGTGGGGCCTCTTCCACTGAAGAAAATTATTTTTTTAGGGTTTTTGTTGTGGTTTGTTGGTTTCCTGCCCCGCCATTGTCTTTTGAAAATGCAGCGGGTGGTCCCTTCGGTTCTGGGAAGCTGGTCTTCAAGAAGAGGCTACTGAGCTTTCTTAAAATAGCCAATTAAGTATGAATTTAAGCTTGTCTGTGTGAGAAACTAGCCAGCCTAGCTGTAATAGGATTTTTCCAGCTCATTTTAATTGTGCTGATCTAACTTGTGGGGATGCTTATGCAGGGTAACATTCGGGAGCAGACTTCTCTCTGGAACCTGCTGTCAAACCATCCCCTTTGTGACTGTTTGAATGCTTCTTTGATGCAGACCTAGCAGCAGTCATGAGTGACCCAGGTAGCAAAAAAAACCCATTTCTGATGCTCAACAATGCTTTGTTGCTTGTGCTGTGGATCCGAATGTCTTTGCCTGTGGATGACCCACACAGGGGGAAATGATAATAGTCTTCTGTAAATACTTTAGGTCTGGAATTACTCACGCATACAGTATTGAGCTTTATTTATTTATTTTGTTCAGTGTGAAGAGGAGAAGAGTTGAACACTCGGAAGTTCAGGGGAAACCCTGCCTGTGAAGACTGCTTGTGTGCATTGATCACAGCGGTCTTAAGTAAACGATACACAATTGTGTAATTTTGCTTTCTTCCTAGGAGCTTCATTCAGGATGTTTCCTTCTACCAAAGAATTAATAGCTTATTTTTTAAAAAAAAACCTCACATCCCTTATGTAATCTCCAAAGAATATTTTAAGCATTAGGTTGTTGGTTTTATTTTTTCCTTATTTTTAATAAAAAGTAACTTGTACAAAAATTGTTGTCTGTATCTTTGGGTGGTTGTTGCTTGGGTTTGCATCTCTCTCATAGCTTTCTGGAACCACTGCTGCTCTCCCTTGCTCAGCTGTGGGAATTCCCTGTAGAAATTACTTAGATGCAGGGGGAGTCTAGGCTGTGCTTCATGTCAGATCTTTGTTGGGCTAGTGAGAAAGTTGTCCTTCTAACTGTTAAATTCCTGTGCTGTGAGCAAGGAGATCAATACTAACCCAAGTCTTTAAGCAAGGAGGGCTTGTGTGAGCATCTCACTGAAGAAGCTTTTGGGTTCTTTCCCCGGGGAAGCAACGTGGCTCTGTGGCTGTGTCTGTCACCTGATGGAGGTGTCCAAAAGATCTCCTTTATCAGGGCTTCTATTGGTATTTTCTTCTTTGGAGTTTAGATCAAGCTTTTGATATAACAGTGTCACAAACTCGGAAGGAAAAGAAATAAAATATGTAAAAAAACCCCAAATACTGCTTCTAAACACTTCACTGCAAAAGTATTTCACTCTAATGGCTTGTTGTAAGCCTTGGCTTCAGCGAGATCCTTTAAAATCAGATGTACCACTGAAATGGACTTACAAGATTTATAGAGTTTTACCACCGAATTTACTGTATGTGAGAGGGAATCCCTTTTTTTCCTCAGCAAATGAATTTCTATCAGGTTGGTTCTCTGTTTTATTGAAGAAGGTTTTCTTGAAGAGACTAAAAGTATAAATTTTCTACCTGATATTTGACTTGAATGGGAAGCACTGATAAAAAATGAATGGAAGGGAATAGCCTGGATGATGATTTTTCTTCTGATGTGAAGTTTTATATTCTTCTTTTCTTTTTAATTGGCTGGTCAGCTTTCTTCATAACTATCCATATATCTGTCTCATTTTTCTTTTCCTTTGTATCCAGTTCCCTTAGATCCTGGTGCTTGTAGTTGGGTTAGCAACTTACTCTGCCAGCGCTGGCATCGCTTTTAGAGATCTGAGTGGGCCAGCTGCTGATGCATTTAATCTGTCTCCCTACATTTGATGTTTGTGCTGATAACCTCAGGCAGTTGCGGATGCTTCAGCTATGTAGAAATGGAGCTGCAATAAGAAGTTTTTATACTTGAAGACAGTTTTCTGCATTGGAGGCAACAGTTCGAATCTTCTTTTTTTGTCTGGTGCGTTGGCTTTGTTGTTTGTCCCTATGGGAAAGGGCAGTGAACCTACACCCAGTGTCTGTAAGCCATCCAGGGCAGTTCTAGCTACCTCCATGACAGGCAGCATAGGCTGGACTGGCCACAGCATTTGCTGCTGCCCCTAGCCACCCCTCCGGGCATGTTGGCATGAGGGGTGGCAAGGCAGCATGCCTGTGGGGAGCGAGGGGCAGTGTGGACTCTCCTGGGTGCTCCCAGAGTGGAGTGGTGCTTGGCCCGGGATGGTGGCAGCAGCTCATCTGTTATGGGGTTACCCACTTCTTTCCAATTACATGCACACTCATGGGCTTTTTTCTCCAAGGAGTAGTAAGGACAGGTCAGAGGAAGATTTTACTCTGAAATAGTGTTTTTTTATCACTTTGCAACAGCATTTATTTCCCGCAGGCAAACCCAAAAGGTAAACATCTTTTAGATTGCGAAGAAGCATCAATTACCGTAGCATATTCTTCTCTTTGGTGTGACTCTTAACATTTTAAAAGCCTAGGTACGGCATTACGCATAGCTTGGATTTGTTTGTGTGTGAATTCAGAATGATATAATTAAACATATTTTCTCTTAAATAAGTACTGGTAGCTGAGTGAAAAAAAAGTGTAATTGTTGAAGTTTTATTTTCTTCTTTGAGGCTTTATATATATATATATATACTGTATCTGGTTGGCAATTTCCAATATTATTCTTTGTAATTGTTTTGTGGTCATTGCCTGTTGTTGTTTGGAAGGGCTGATTAGGAAGAAAAGTGTTTTATCCCTGGCTGAAGAACAGTATTTATGATGTGTTAAATGCTCTTAGTTTGGTGACATTGGTTTGCAGAAGACCCTTTTGCTTCTTCAGGTCCTGTTGCTAACACAAGTGGTGCTGATGAGGAAATAGCTTTTTTTCCTGTCTGAGTGGCTCGTGCACGTGCTCCTTGGAAATGGCAGGTTGTCTTGGGTTTTGGCTTTCTGATGCAGAAGGCATGTGGCTTTGCTGCAGCCCCCTTCCTTCCCTCCTTCTGGAGAACCTGATCCAAAGCTCGGGGCATAAATCAGGATGGCATCACGATTACTGCGTTCAGACCAAACAGGGAGCTCGGTGGGTCTCTGAGCAAATGGGAGCCCACGTGGTTGGGATTATCCGGTATTAAATGAAATAACAAACATGGAAATGAAATCTGGGTGTTCTGTGTGTCACTGCTCGCGCATCTCAAAGGCTTACGCTGTGGCGTGGCAGGTCTGAGGGCTGCACGGCACCTCGGTGTGTGGCTGTGTCTGTATGCAATCCCATTAGGTGGTAGAGTTTGCACACTGGGAATGGAAGGTGAGAACGTGTTTGGCAGGTGTGGGGTCTGTTTTAAACTGGGCTTCCCACAGCAGCGTTTCGCAGAAAGAGCTGTGTTGGCAAGGCAGTGTGGAAACCTGTCTTCTCCCTGCCACCTGCCTCCTGTGAGGGGGAGATACCCTGAGCGGTGCTGGCTGCAGGTAGGCTGGTTTGGGGTCCCTGTATGAAGAAGAAGAGCCTGAGGCACTCCTTATTCCACTGCTACAAGGACCTGCCTGCGTGGCCGGGGTGCAGGGACAGCATGTGCCTATGGAGGCTCTCTGGGGGTAGCCTGGGGGCTCGTTGAGCAGAGTGGGTGCCTGGGCCGGGGATGCAATTCTTGAGGTCTTCATGAGGACAGATGTCCATGCATAGTAGGAGTTGTCTTTGTTGGAGTGGCTTTTTGATTTCATCAGTGTCACAGTGATGTTTATGTGCGGTGTGCCTTTTGAGGTATATACCTCAGTTGTTTGCTTTTCACACTTGTCTCCTTATTTTATAGCTTCTTGATGTGGCATCAATTCGAGCTGCCTCTTGTATAAAATTACATTCGTTCCAATTGGAAACAGGGAGGTTCCTTCAGCTTTACTGTGGTAACCAAGCTCACTAGAGCCACATTGTACTGGAGATACAGAGATAAGCTTCTTTGGGTATGACACTAAACTGCAGTCCTGCTGAGACATGGGCATCTGCTTAACTCTTATGCTCATGGTGTGAAAGTACAGACTGTGCATAAATATGGAGAACCAAGAGCATGCTTTGGTCTCTGTGGGATTTGTGGAATAATGACTTGAACCAAAATGGAAAAAAAATGTTGTCAGTATATCTAATAGATGTGTTACAAAAAACAATCAGCGGGTTTTAAAACCAGACTATTCCACAATAATAGCATTTCTTTTGGTGCTCAGTTGTATACCTCTACATGTGTGTCTGTAGGCATTTTGGAAGTACTAGCCTCTGAACTGTTTTTATGGAGCAGCTACTCATCCAGAATTGACCCGGGGTCTTACAGAGCTGAAGGCATGAATGACGACAGCCTGTGAGAAGTGGATCCTTAATTGAGGTTTCACATCCTTCATGCGTCAGCAGCAGAAGGGGACTTACCAGTTGGTTGGATTCACAAAGACAGTGGGTTCACCGAGATGGGCACATGAGGAAGAGCGACCAGATGGAGCAGTTCTTCTTTTTCCTGCTATCCACATTCTCGATCTTTTGGGAGCCTGCTTTTTCAGCTGCAAACATGCCTGTGCTGTTACTTGGCTTGGAGGTTTTTGTTGTGCCAAGTGAAGAAGGGATCCTGAGGGGCTCCTGTGGGGTGCTGCGAGGAGCCACCCTGTGTTCCCTCTGTCAGAAAAAGTTGTGTGTAAGCGCAGACGTCAGCTCAGCTCCCGCTGACTTCAGCAAGATGTGAGGGCGCTTGGCGGGAGTGGGGGCAAATCTAGCTCTACAACTTTCCTGTAGTTTGTGCATAGGTTTGTGTATCCTTATTTTTGGCTGCACAGAATCACAAGGGTCATGCAATCTGGCTGCCTGGCTGAGTATGTTAATGTCTTGGGGCATGTCTGTTTCCTGCTCTCTTTGAGTAACTGCATACAGACCATGTCCCTACAACTGCCTAAGCCTAAAATTCTCTTTGCAGTTGGGCGAACCAGTAGCTAAATATAAGGGGAAAAAATCTTCTTACTCTAGTGATGGATTCCAATACTAACTGCATCAGCGGGCTGTTGGGGATGGGAGGAAGTTGTGTTTGAAACTCATCATCATCATCATCCCCATCGCTGATTCAGATGCTGTGTTGCCATTGAAACAGGAAGCAAAAAACCCCAAACTTTTCAGAATCCAGAATCTTTCTCTTCTGAGTTAATGAAAAACTGTTCATGGCTGTAGTATGTGTTAGCAGTATTTACAGCAGGGCTGTGCTGTAAATACAAGGCTGAATTCAGCTGTGGCGTTGATCTGCAGCTTGCACATCCCATCTCCCTCCCTGACTCTCAGCCCCTCAAGTGAATTATGCCTTGTGTTCAGTGCAGGGCCATCTGTCTGCCTGTATGTTCTCTCTTTCGCCGCAGCCTGATTTGAATGGAAAGGTGAGTCTAAATACATATGACGAGGAGCAGCTCTTTTGTGCTGTTAGCAGTGTGTTTTCCTGCAGAGGAACCAACCAAACAAACAAAAAAATCTCGGGGTTTTATCTGTCCTGCAAACATACTCCTGGTGCAAGAGACCAGGGGATTATTTGGAGCAGATTTGAGGGGCGCCTGAGATTTGGGATTAATTTGGCAGACATAGAAGTCTATTGTGCCCAGGCCTGAGCATCTTTTCAAAGATGCTGAAATCTCTATTACGACCTAAAGCTGCTGCCAGATAGCCCCCACCCCCACACATCCTGATTCATGCAGAGAGAGCTGTTGCTGCTATCTAGGTTTTCCTGTGCTATCTCCTTTTACACTGTAAATGGTGATTTAATTTCCACATGTAGAGGCCTTAATTAATTATGAATAAAATAATTTGTGTGAATTTTAGAGCTGAAGGTTGGTGGATTAATGGTTGTCTGGAAATGTGAGGCTGCTTTACCAGAACAGATTCAGCACAGGAGCAGCTTCACCCCATGTGCATCCCTGAGACGTGGGGTGGGAGGAGAAAGGAGTATTTTCATCCCCTGGCATGTCTCGTGGGGGGACACACAGAAGGGAGAGGACAAGGAAAATCTAGTGATCATGTGATGAGGTGTTCAGGGAGCCAGGTCACTTGAAATCACTCTTGGTAGGGTTGATTTTCACCAAGCGTTTCACTTCTCCTCGCACACCCTGAGTTGCATGGGTGAAGAAGCACCCAGAACTGTGGAAGGCAGGGCCCATCACGTGGGGTGCAGATAGAGGAAAGAGCTGTTATCTCTGGCAGTGGTGTGGGCTTTGGCCAACCTGAGACACCCAGAGTAGCATTTATCTCTGCCACGCTATGGAAATGGTCGTGTGCACTCTGTTGTCTGCTCTCTTGTGGGTGCTTCTGCCTGCCTTCTGTGCTGCCCAAGTGCTCTGGAAGACACAGTTGTCTGGTGGTTGCTTGCCATGTGAGTAGGTTGAGGCTCCCCTTGATGATTGGTTTTAAAAGATCTGATGAAGTAGGAATTGGTTTACAAATGCATATTCTGATATTTTACCCATAGTTGAATTTGCTTCCTGCCCTTGGAGTAGAGCACTGTGCAGATCAGTTCTGTTTGCCTGGCTTTGCGCTTTTCTTTCTGTTTTTTTTTTTTTTCCTCCCCTACTCCTTCCTCTAGGGATCATGGAGTTCTTTGAAACTTTTGAGGTCCTCAGGTCTCTGTACATGCAAAACTTCCAGCAATCTCAGCAGTCACCTCTGCTTTTGGCACAGGGCTGGTTGCTTGATGCCTGTGGGCGTCAATCATTTCACAACCGCAACATTTATCAGGTGCTACCTCAATAGCTCCCATCCTCCTAGAAGTGGTTTGCTTTCTGGAGCATTCCACAGTTCCTTTTTTATTTTTTTTTTCCTTTTATTACTGTTCTGCAGAGGCCAGTGGGCCTAAAATGAGTTCAGCTGTCGGTCTCCGGCAGTGCCTGTCTGCTGCCTGCCTGCGCACAGAGACTGCGCTGGCGTTCTGCTCTCCCCACCCCAGCCTTTCCCTTCTTGGGGACAGGCGGGGTATGGAGCTGAGTCCAGGTTTTGTACTCCAGGCACTTTGTACTCCAGGACCAAAAGGGGTTTGTTTGCTTTTCCTAGAAGCTTCTCTTGCAAAAGTGAACAGTGAGCAATCTGGCTCCTAGCAGTTTTATTTGGCAAAGTTTCCTTCTGTGGGTCATCTCTAGCTCTTCCTCTGCAGAACCTGTGGAAACTTTATTGTTTAATCCCAGCAGCCTTCCCGAAGACGCTGGTTTTGTGTTTCTGGCTCATCACCTTCCCATGCGCTGTAGGTATTTATCTCCTGTTAGCCATCCCGCTGGGTGTTGCACAAGGTCTGTCCGTCTGGAGGGCAGACTGCCATCAACAAGCTTCAGTGTTTTTTTGTGAAACAATACTTAACTTCCCGGGGTCAGCTGGAGGTGATGAGATCCTGTTGCTTGGAGTGACTGACAAGGCAGTGACACAGCTGTGTGCTGGGTAGCTGGTTTTAGCATCACCAAGTGCCATAAACCAAGTGCCAAGTGCCCTTGCACCCCAGCGAATGCAAGCTGGGTTGAGGTTTTAAGCCCTTTTTAACAAACTATCAAAAAAAACTAGCCTAAATGGAAGCGGTCAAATTACTTATCCCTCTTGGTTTGTATGACTTCTTCATGCTTAATCGTTTCTTTTCCAAGCTGATAATTTCTTAGCATTGCTTTCACGAGGTTACAAAACAGGGGCTGTGGGAAACAAATGCCAACCGTTCACAGGGCTTGTTGGTGAACCTGGTGATGTAGGTTGATGCACTTACACATTCCGGCCCGTAGGCTTCAGCTGGGGCTTGGGGTGGAGCTGGTTGGGGGGGGAATTCACCTGTGATGAAGGTGGAGGCCAAGTCATAGGACTTACCCATGAGTCTCCCATTGCCCTGACCCACCCAGCAGGAAGGGGGATGCTGGTCCAAAGGAAGACTTGGTGATGGGAAGCTCCATTTCTGTCTCCTTACCCTATTGCGTGTCCTAATGACTTCATTTGGTGGGTGCTCTTCTCAGCCTCACATTCTTTTACCCTGTTGACCTCTTGATCCTTATACCTCTGGGTTTTTTTTTGCACATATTGTCCCTGACAATCATCTGGTTGCCCAAATTTTTCTCTCCCCCATTACAAAATACAGCTTACACTGGTCTTTCACCTGTTGCTGTTACTCTTAAAACATCAGTGTTGTAGCCCAGACAGCATTTGGTGAAGATTCCTGACACTTAGAGAGGCACAAGATGGAAGCCTGTACTGGTTTTGTGCCTGTTTACCCCAATACTTGTTGGGGTGGGCTGTACTTGGTTTTCTTGAGATATAAAAAAACCCTAACAATAAAAGGTATGTTTGCATAGATGAATTGAACTGGTATGCAGCCTGTTGTGGTAACAAGGCATGCTCAGCTACTTGAGTGCCCACTCTGGCACACAGCCACTACTTCTCTTACTGAACTGCTTGGCTGCTTTGTGAGCCTGATAGTAAAGGTCTGATTTAAACTAGTCAGATTAGTAACTATAGTTGTTACTATAACCTACACTAGTAGGTTACTTTAATAAAAACAAATAAACAACAAAACACTGAAAGGCAGGAAAAGCAGAACGTCGAAGCTTTCCTATTCATGTTCCTCCTGAATTCTGCAGCTTTTCCAGTTCCTCTTTGACAGTTAATGTGGTTGCTCAGTTTTGCTTCTGTTTAAATCCGTATAATTTTAATTGCTGATTTCTATAGGACAAAAATCAAGTTTCTGTACTAATGACATACCATCATGGCTGTTAATGAGGTGGTGATACATGAGTAAAATAGCAAGAAGGTGTGTTTCTCTGAGATGACATAACACAGTAAGTTCTGCTCTTCTTTTCTAGGATGTTTTTCAAAAAAGAAAAAAAAAAGAGAAAAAAGGAGAAGGAAAAGGCCTGAGTCTTGGATGACTGAGGGTCTCCAGTCATCTCCATGACATCCAAGTCTCACCTAACCTAGTTTGCCAGAAGGATAAAATGTCCCTCTCTGCAAATCCCGAGGAGCACAGCAGCCTCTATAGACCCAGCCCGTTGAAGGGAGCAGCAGCAATAACCTGACTGCCTGATGCGCTGCTGGCTGGGCCCACGGTTGGGTACTGTCTGAGTGTGCATGCCAGCGTGTGCCTGCTGGTGGGGGAGCTGGCGAGGGAAGGCTGCAGGGTGACACAGATGCAGAAACACAGAGTGGACAACTTCTACCTGCTACTTGGTTATTTCTAATCATCGATCTACAGAAAGTCCCTGCACTTCTCTCTGGGAGAGTAATTATATTCCCATTAGCTTTCTAAGAAGAGCGCGGAGCGGGGTGTTTCGCTAATAAAACACTGTGTGTGTTTCTGAAGGCTGTTCTTGTTCGCTGTGGTCCTTCGGGTGCCTGCAAGTGCTGCTCTGGAGGATGTTGCCTGTTACCCACAGGCTCTGTGAGCCATCAGCATTTGGGTTTGCCACCCCCATGGGGCTGGTAGGTGGGCACTGCCAGGTGTTTGCTCTTGGCCATGCCCAGTTGCAGCCACTGCACCTCTGAGAGGTGTGTGCCGCTCTCCATCAGGGTGAACGTAAGCCATGCTGGGAGGTTGTGCTCCTCATCTCAATCTTCTAGCGACAATTGCGCGGGAGTTCATTTGGAAGCAGGAATCAGTTAATACTGGTGGCCAGGAGGTGTGTGAGCAGTGTTGGGACTGAAGGCTTCTGTAAGGGGTTTTTGTATGTAGCCAAGTGGCACTGAATGTCATTATGGTGTCAGTAGAGGGGAGGGTTACTCTCGCTTGCTTCCTACACTCACATCTCCACCTCGGATCTGTCCACGGTAATCTCCATACACACTTAGTTGACTTTTGGCCATTTCTAAACTAGCTTAAAAAAGTATCTGGAGCAAAACCAGGTCGCTTAGCAACCTGCTCCTGCCAGGGGCTGCTGGAGAATGGGTCAGTGATTAACAAGTACGTACAATCGAGGTTAAAAATGCAGGGCAGTCTGCAACATTGCTGCTCTGATGGCTGGAATATTTCAGCCTTACGATGCTGGGATTTATGGTGGTGGTAAGTAAATTTATACCAGTTATCGTCCTGACCTCATGAACATGATGATTCAATACTTTGAGATTATGAAATTGCACTGAAGCCTCTTTTCTTTACCAGTACATTACGAGAAAGTGTTAAGTAGCAATTGGATGAGTAACATACATATGATCTATGTTTTACATGCTTCTTTTACCCCAGGGCTCTGGTCCTTCCTCTGGCCATGTGTCCCAAAAAGATAGAAATAGCTCTGCATGGGAGAGTGGAAAACAGAGAGTCTAGCTGCAGAGCAGAAATGGGGAAAGAAGGTGGGTTTATGCTGTTAGTTGCCTACCTGAATGTTGATGCACTGTTCTTCCAAGCAAGGAAACAACAAATGCCCCATGAGCTTGATGAATATATTTTTCCAAACCTTGTTTTGGAAACATGATCCTAAAGTCCTTGACGGTGCTTTGGTTTCTGGATGAAGAGATCTTGGCAGCTTTTTCTCCTGTCACAGAGTAGAAAAGGTGGCGACTGAGTTGTGATTTCATTTACCCTAACAAATGTTCCAGTATTTATGATTTCTGCAGGAACATACAGTGACAATATCAATCATTAAAACAGCACTCTGTTCCTTCTATGTTTTTATAACTCTAGCAATGCAGTTACGGTTGTTTTGCCAAGTCATTTACTTTCATTGTCTTATCAATATCTAAAGGCTTTTGACTATTTGCTTGTTTAATTAGCCCTTCTTTTCAGCCTTATCCCACCCCAGTCGTCATCCCAAACTTGAGCAATAAGGATCAGCTGACATTGCCTCTTCAGCAGTCACGGGAGGTGCTGAACACCAGGAGTCCCGACTGGAGGTGATTTATATTCCTAATGACTAATCTTCCATCACTGTCTGAAGCTGACAATGTCATGGGCAACTGGGCAGCTCTTTCACTTCTATGACTTCCTCCCCTGCCCTGTTTTGTTTGAGGTTTTTTGTTTTGGGTTGTTTTGTTGTTTTGTTGTTTTGTTGTTTTTTGTGTTTGTTTTTTTTTTTCCTTCTGCTTCCACTGAATAGCTTTATTTCCTGCCAATTAAAAAAATTACTATTTTTAGAAGAACCCTTTCAGGCTAATATTACTTATCACGTTACTCACCTGCCATCTCTGGTCGGGGAGAAAAAAATTATCTTAATGTCCCTTTCTGCAGGAGTAAGAGGATGTCTTAATGAATGCTTTCCTTTCTTGGTTTTGATCATTAAACATACTTTACCATCGTTGGCTATTTATGGCTTCAGACTAAGTGGTAAAATCCATACTTGAGACTTTGCAGATGCTTTTAGGGTGTCATTAAAGATCATTAATATGCAGAGCAGTGCCGCACAACAGAGGCTGCTGGGGTAGGAAACAAGATTCATCATCTGTTGGAGCTATGGAGTAACTTTAGGTCAGCAGACACCAGTTACTGGGACTGGATTCGGGCAAGGATTCCTCGTTAGTATTCTGAGAGTGTGGGGATGGGGATGGGGATGGAACAGGGTAAACTTGGGCAACTTTGGGGTTCTGCCCATCCTTGTATGGCAGTGACGATTTGGAGCATCTTTTGAGTCCCATAGCTCTCACAGTCACTCCAGTGTCTCTGAAGCACAGAAAGACTGTGCCCAAACTTGACAGTTTGCGCTACATTTGTATAAATTGAATTAATGCCTGGTTTCAGGCTATCTACAGCCTGCTTCCACAGGCCAAAGATGGATTTATTTTTCCTTCCTTCCTGGCTTCTTGATTAGCATCACTTAATTCCTGCCTTCTGAAGCTTTTCCTGGCTTTACTTGTTTCTTTGCTACCAGAAGTTAATCCCTGCACCCACCGACCTGGAGCAGGTGGTTGCGTGGGGAGAGCTTTCAACTGCTCGCAGTGGTGCTGATACACTCGGGTAGCTTTGCTGTGGGATCGAATCGATGGTGACCACTGCCCCGCGCCCGTGCTCAGCAGCCAGCTGTGTGCTCACCCCCCTAGGCTGAGACCTAGGGCAGTTGTAACCTGGCAAAGACCCTCTTTGTTGGGAGGAAATGGTATGATGCCACTGCTGCCTGCCTTGTTTCCTGCTTGCTTTCCATGGTGCATGGTGGTTTATTAAGGCTTTCCATCTTCTGCAGCACGGGCCCAGATTTTTGTGGGCAAGGACTTCGTGGGTTACAGCATGGACTGACTGGGGGTGCTTGTGATGAAAGGTCTGCTGCCCATTTGTCTGCGGCTGTAGGACACTTCCTTGGTAGCTGGTGTGAGTTTTCTTCTGCCTTCCCTTACGCTGATGAGCCTGGGAGCGTTAGGGCTAGGGGTGGCAGGGGGCTGGAGCGGTTCCCGTGGTCGGTTGTGGCTCAGCAAAGAGGGGAGACCGGCTGAGCAACATATTATGTGTTGCCTTTTATCTACTTCAAGAGAGTTTCTCCACTGTGGAAAGTTCAAAAGATTATTCTCTGTGCTGGTCTGTGATACCGAACAAGCTGGAAATGTTAGTGGTTATGTTGATATTGCTTCTGGGTCTCGTGATGTTGGCTTCTGAAAAAATAAAACTGGTTGTAATGTGCTTGGCATGGGAGCTTTGATTTGGAATGGATACCATCAGCCCCATTAAAAAGATGATAAATTACATTGAAAAATGTGTGTTCATTTCTAGTAGCAGCACCGGGTTGTGCCACAGAGTAAAAGCAGAATCATTTAAAACACAGGTGATGCGCTGCTCTTTGCGTGTGTTGGCTCATGGTTGCCCTTTGCTGGTGGTGAAGCCATCTCCCTGCCCAGTGGCTCCTGCTCACTGGAGCACTGGTGTGGGTGGTGACAGGGCTTGCTGTGTCACCCTGTGTCACTCTGAGCCCTGCTCTCTGCTCACCTTATGGTGGGCATGGGGGTCCACAGGCACCCTCAGCACCTGGAACCTCCTTGGCATTGCCATGTGTGATTCAGCTTCAGACTGGTGCTGGTGAAAGCCTTGCCTCCAGTCAGAGGGATGCCTAGGAGAGGGCTGCAGCTGGGCTCCTGGCTGCTCTCTTCTGAGTCCTGCTTTTTTGGACTGGTTTTGCCTGTTGCTGTTTGTTTTACGCACTCATTAAAAGCGGTGGGAATTCGTGGGTAAAAGGGAAGGTAGAAAATGTGGCCCAGAGTAAGCTCTAAGAGATATGTAGATGAAAACCAACTTGACACGTTTCCGTGTTTGAGATCTATAATCATTCCTTCACTTGCACAGCAGGGACAGGAACAGCATGTAGTTATTTACATATAGGAAACATTAAACAGCCACCTTTAAAAACCATATGTGAACATAAAATCCAACAGCCACTGCTGAGTAATGGGTATCTGCGCAAGATGAGAATAAAAATGAAGCAGAAACAAACGTAATGAAAAGTTCTTATTGCAAGAAGGAGCTGTGACAGCGGCATGTTATACCCCTGTACTGAAGCATTCACCTGAAGTGAATGCATGTAGAGGCTTTCCCTAAAATGCTGTGGGTTCTTGGCATTTTTTCCAACAGACACTGGGTTTCTTGAAATACACTGTCTACTCTCCTGTTTTTCCCATTTCTGATAATAATTACAAACAGGAACTTGAAAATAATTCCCTGATAAAGGGCAGGCATCCAAAAAAGGGTGCAGCTGCACCTCGCAGAAGCCCATGCTTATCCCATTGGCATGTTTTGATGGTAGGTCTGGATCCTGGGATCACAGCGTGCAGGTTAGATAGAGAGCTCTCATTTGTTAGGGGAAATGTATATCACCCGCCGATAAATGCACATTGTGGGAACCCTCTGCAGTACTGGTGGTGGTGAGCTCGAGAAGAGTAACTTCTGCTGTTTTTTGGGGTAAAACAAGTGAATTCCTGTGATTTGGCGAGGGAGTGAGTTTCTGACAGTGAGTTTGTCAGAAACAGAACTAAAGCACTGTTTCCTGCTATTGGAACACTGTTTCTTCAGCATTTTAACAAAATTACATCTCTGTCATCTTTTAATCCCCAGCACTCCTGTGCCCTGAAGGAAGGGTGATGAAAAATGTGGATGGCAGTCTGATGAAGTGTTTGGTTCTTAAATCCCCACTGTTTTTAAGTAGGATCCTAGAAGTCTGAACTATATTTTCATTTGGTTTGTCAAAAGTGTAATTACCTCAAATGAGGTAAGAAACTAATTTAAACACAGCAAGTGTAGTGGAGAATACAATTTTCAGAAATCAGTGGAAATATAATTGGAGTCATTAAGTGCTAACTTCGGTAATTAAGAATTGGTTTTTGATGTTTCAGGCTGGTGTTACTAATCCTCTGTGGAGAGGGTAGAAAAATATTTTGGTCATGGCAAAATCTGTCGCTCTTGCTGGACCTGTGTCGCTGGCAGTACAAACACTGCTCGGCAGCTCAGATGAACACGCTGCATTTGAACTCATAGAGTCAGTAAGGTTGGAAAGGACCTCCATGATCATTTAGTCCAACTGTCCCCCTACCACCTATCTTACTAAACCATGTCCTGAAGTACCTCATCCAACCATTCTTTAGACACCCCAAGGGATGGTGACTCCACCACCTCCCTGCGCAACCCATTCCAGTGCCTAACCACTCTTTCTGAGAAAAAATGTCTCCTAATTTCTAACCTGAACCTCCCCTGGCACAACTTGCAGACACTCCCTCTTGTCCTATTACTGGTTATCTGTGATAAGAGGCTGAGCCCCAGCTCACCACAACCTCCTTTCAGGTGGTTGTAGAGAGCGATAAGGTCTCCCCCAAGCCTTCTCTTCTGCTTGCTTGAGTCCTGGGCTCCTTGTCCCTTCCTGTTTGCCACTGCCTGCAGCGGGGGACATGCACAAGGATGTTTTAGGGTCATCTGGCATACTGGGACCTGCTGCATGGAAGGCAGATGCTGCCTCTGCTACTGCTTGGCAACGCCTCATGCTGGGGCATAGAGGACCCCCCCGAGGACTGTACCCCATGTCAGGCCACCACTAGGGTGGAGAAACCTGTCTGTGGCTGAGCAGGTGTGGGCTTCAGCTGCGCCATAGCTGTCCTTGGCTGGGTATGGCAGTTTGGCTACCCCCAGATCTTTTGTGGTCCAGAGGAGCTGCTGGCATAGGAGCTGGACCACCATGAGAGTGGCTCTGTCTCAAAACGGGGCCTGGCCGTGCTCAGCCAAAGTTTTGGTAGCATGGCAAACAGCTACCAAGAGGCAGCACATCATTGATAGATGATGCCGTGCAGTGTCGTGTCACAGAATACATCGAGCCTTTATGGTAATATTGAAGAGAAGCTGGAGGCGAATGCCCAGCTCCTTAACCTGTCTTGCTTTCAAACTTTTATCTTGGATTGTAGGTCCATCCTGATAAAATAACGGGATCTCTTGGCAGAATTAAAGTGATGCTGAAGTTATCCATGAAAGTACTTGGTGGTAGAAGTGCATCCTCGTCGCTTCTTGTTTGCAGAATTACCTCCAAGGAGTGGGGATGTTACGCATTTGGCTGTCATCTCTTGCTTTGTGTTTGAGTTGGAATTGTCTTACGGCCCAGCAGAAGTCAGTGCTCAGCTAGGAAGTTGCTTAAAACGTGTTTTTAAAACTCTGGCCTTGGTAATTTCTGAGGTGTGTGAAACCACTGACGGTTGAAACATTTATTTTAACCAGAAATCCCCTTTTTGCCGTTGCAGTGTTTTTCACAGTGCCTCGCAAAATTGCATTGCCCTCCTCTTCCCCGGGGCCTGACCTTTGGTTTGTTTGTGTCCGTGCATCCTCTGAAAAGCATGGGGTACGCACTGGGGTCGGGCAGATGGGGGTGGGCACCTCGAGGCAGCGCTCGCAGGAGCAGCCTCTGCAGCCCAGATGCATTCAGAAGGCATAACCTTGGTGTCCCTCTCCTGCGCCCCTGCAGCCATGTGCTTTTCTGAAGAGCGCACTCGACGATGGCTGGGTGTGGAAGCTGCCTGGTCTTTCACACACCCAGTGAGCAGCTCTCACATTTGGTTCTGGGGGGTTTCCAGGCTGGGATGTGAGCTGGGCTTTATGTAGGTTGTTGTCCCGCCTCTCCCAGGCACCAGGCACCCAGCTAAGTTCCTCCTTGCAGCTGCAGATTAGGGGGTAATGAGGATATGCTTTGCTTTAGGCATAATTTCTTTTCATGTTACTTCTCCCTTCCCAGTTGCCTTTTGTTTTATTTCTTCAGACAGCCTGTGTTGCTGCCTAATTGGATTACTAGGTCACTTACCTACTCCCTGTGGGCTTGACGGAGTTGGGACCGGTCCCTGAGGTTTAGACGTTTGAGGGGCTGATGTAGGCTGGCACCCTGATAAGCTGCTATGGTCCCGTGGGACCTCAATGGAAAATGGCGTTTCCCACCGGACCCCACAATGGCTGCATGAAGGACTGGATCTGTTCCTTCCTGTCACCTGGCCCTTTAGCTGTAAGGAGGAAGAATTTTAAATGTTTTTGGGGTTTTAAAGTGCGCCGTGTGATGCATAGCCTCCAAGTAGGGCCGGCCATCTTCTGGGAAATGCGAATCCTTGATTGCAGTTCAGATGTTTGCGTATTAGAGATGAAGAGCTCTTACTTAAAAAAGTGTGCTCTGTATCTTAAACAAAACACCTCCTTGCAGTTTCCATGGTAAGCTCTCCTTCATAACTGAATAACAGTCATAAATGGTTACATAAAACAGAAGCAAAATACTGCACCGTCGCTGAAGGCTGCACTTGTCAGCTCTCTGGTTGCTCTCCTTGCAGGGGAGCGTGCTGGTACCCGCGGCAAGGCTCAACGCAGGGCACAGCCATTTGGTCGGCATCAGCCCTGCACCCTGATCGCCGGAGCCCAGATCCCCCGAGAGGCTTCTCGTGCTCGTCCCAAAGCCGCCGCGCGACTGCTCTCCAGACTCCTCTGCTAAGGAGAAGACAACTGGAGGAACCATGAAGGCCAAAATTTGTTAATGGGACTACACAGAGAAGAACTCTGACCCTCTGCTTTCAAGGCATCTCTCTGCAGATAGCACTATCAGACTCTTTCCAGAGCTGCGGTATTCACCAAGAAGTTGTCAGACCTTTGAAAGATAAAAGATCTTGCCAAGGTGAGTACAAATGATGTGTCAGAGCATGTTTTTAAAACTTTTTCCCCTCCTCCTTCTTTCTTTTCCTTTGCTTTCTTTGGTGACCAAGGTGTTCCCAAGAAAGGAAGAAAACATAGCTTTGCTACTGCTGGGACAAGAACTTCTGTGCTGTACTGTAACTTCGTAGGTTTTTACCGTTTAATCGCGTGGGTGTCTGTCGTGTCATCATCCCACACATTTCTGTGCATCTTTAATTATGAAGATTTGAGTCTTGCTTGCTTAAAATTTGTCTCATGGACCCAGCAGCTTTTTTTACAAAAAACCAAACAGTCCCCCCCAAATGACCCCTAAAACCTTGGAAAACCCCAGGAGTGCAATAGACCTCGGGGTTTTGGTGCCTGAAGCTTGGCAGTGCTGTATTCCCACCACTGGGGCTCCTTGTGAGGAGAGGGTTTCTCCTCCCAGACAGGAGGATGCTCATCTCTTTTTGCAACACGGTGTGTGAATCGCTGACCCCAGCTGAGGCTGTGCTGCCCCCACCCTGCTTTCCTGCCCCATGCGGGTACCCACCAGTGACAGTCCCAGAAGCGTGCTGGAATGTTTCCCAGCCGGTGGCAGAGCATCCAGGGGTACAGCTGTAGGCTGGGGGTACTGGACAGAGATCTCGGGCTCAGCCATGTGCGCGGTGCACAACCAGCCACGTGTGCACTGCCCATGGGTCTGTTGACCTGACCTTGGCTGTCACCGCGTGGCATGCTGACCCCACAACCCCCCTGCCTGTGGGTCGCATGGTAGTGGGGGTTGATGCTGCATTTTTGGTTCATTGCTGCTAGCGGAGCTGCTGGGCGATACCAAAGTGTGCTCCGTGTCCACGTGCCTTTCACGCTGGACTGGGAGCATGTCCAGGGGCTTTATGTCACCTTAGAGAGGCGACATGTGACGGCTTGGTGGTGGATGTTGTTTTGCTGCTTCTCCCTCCCGGTAGCACCGTTGAGTTGCAGGCAGCAGCTCCTCCGCCAGCCCTGTCCTCTCGGCGCTTCCCGATCGCTGCACATATGGCGTGTGAAATTACCCGGCGCTCGGCGGCCCGTGTCGCACTGGCAGCGCGCAGTGGAGTGGCAGACCGAACTCCGAATTTCCCCCTCTCCTCTGGAGGGAGGGAGCGAGAGTTTTCTGTTCTTTTGTTTGCCTGAGTCCGTATCGCGAAGCGTGTTGGAAATAAGCCCACTGCCTGCGTGTGGAGGGCGTGCAGGGGTGGTGACAGCAGAGCCGTTGTCTTTCTTGCTTGGCTCCATCCAGGGAGCAAGAGGCGGTGGGGTTTCCTACCTCCCGCTTTGGCGTCAGGTGCAAACTGCCCCGGGGTGCGCTGAGGGGTCGCCCGAGCTTCTCACCAGGAAGCCTGCAACGCTGGCATCTCCGTTCAGTGTGTCCCTGCAGCTTGGGCTGGTGGTGAGCTTGTCGTCTGACGAAGGATTTGGGATTTTCCCATGGCTGTCACTGACCCACATACCTGTTTGGGTGCATGTGCTTGGGCTTGCTCCTGCACTCTGTTAAGGCAAAGGTGGTGGCTCTTGGTGGTCCCCACTTTTAAGGCGGGGCACCAGGGCTGGGCAGGGAAGGGGCATGTAAAGTAAGAGGTTTTCAGCCTGGGGGTCAGGGCGTAACCCTCATGCTCTCCTTTTTTTTGGGAGGGAGGAAGAGGATGGAGGTGGGGAAAGAGAATGGATGGTGTTGTCTCTATCCATCTGGTGGTCACTGTGGCCCCTCAGCAATGCTGCATGTTCCTGAGGCATCGACTGGCCCAGTCAGCCTACCCAGCTCTGGAGAGGGGCACTGGGGCTGTCTGGCAACTCTGGCGCACATCATGCTGTCAGCTCCTGTCTGTGGCATTTTCTGTGCAGCCTGGAAGCATGGAGGCCTTGTTTGTTTCTGATGGAAGCTGAAGCCCTGCTGAAAATAGAGCATCCTCTGAGGATGCTCCTGGCCCTGGACAAGCCTGAGAGGGGCTGCTTTCTCCTCCTCCCATTCCTCCCCTTTCCTGGTTTGCCCTGGGGTTTTTGCTAACCGCGAAGCTGCTAATGTAAAATGAAGGCATGGAAATTTCATACTGTAGCAATTAATCAGCCCTCCCTAATACTTTCCAGTTGTAAATCGCCAGTGCTAACAGATGTGTGCTGTCGCAGCTGAGCAGCTGATCCTGCCAGCAGCCGATGGTGGGTTATGTTTGGTTGGTTACCAGGACCTGGGAAGCCGTAGTGCACCCCTACCCAAATATAGTGCTCTGATTAGTTTAGCAGAGAGTTTCCAGTTATTAGTTAAAACATGTTTTTATGATTTTTTTTTCTTTCCTCCCTCCTGTACTTAAGCAAAACTGAAATAGGAGAGGTGTTACATTGTCGCAGGAGCAGAGTGTGAGAGCTGGTCAGAAAGTTCCTGTTTGATTTCCATAGGCCTAGAATTATTTTTGCTGCAGGCCATACATACAGAGATGTCCTTGTCAAGGATTTAATAAAAAAAAGAAAACCCGAGGAATTTTGCCTTTAACAATGCCTTGTTGCACAGAAGCAGGATTTCTTGCCTTCTGGCATCCCCAAGTCAGAGACCTCCGAGTAGCAGAGGTCAGGATTTGTGGTGGGATCGGTTCAGGCTGTACCCCGCTGATGTGACTTGTTGAGTGCAGTCTGTACAAAGCGGCGCTGTTCCCATCCGCCCCACATCTGCTGGATGTCGCTGGCTGGTGCGATTTGATTGAAACTTTGCAGGGAGGGGATAATAAAGAAGAAACTAAGCTCATTTCCTATCTTAGACTTTTAGGAGACACTTAAGGGAGTACACTTGGATGAATAAGGGCAAAAGCAAATTGCACAAAGCACTTACTAAACTTGTCTGGGGATTTCAGCTCTGTAGTTTGTAGCGTGAAGGCTGGCTTTCCTTTAAGAAATGGCAATAAAAGCCGACAAGCCTAAAGACCCAGATTAATTTAGAAACTGCAGTTGAGGGAGGTGGAATGGAAACAAAAGTGCGGCAACTGAGAATGACCTTTCCATCAACTCCACAGCTCTTCCGAAAACATGTGTGGCATCTGAGTCATGATTGAACCATGGGGTTCCCCAGGTGGCATGAGGTGGGCTGTACCTTAGGCACCAGGGTACCACCTTGCTCCCCAAATGGCTCCAGACTCCCATGCGGGGGGCTCTGTGGCCAGTGTGGGCTGAGGTTGGCCATCAGTTTAGCCGACCGGCGCAGTGCGGCACTGCTCAGGTAGTGGTGCCAGAATCCGTCCTGAAAGCACTGATCAAGGCACAGAGGCTATTTTGCAATATGTAGCAGCTCTTTTTGTGCAACTTAGAGAAGTTGGCTCGTAGTTATACGTGCTGTCTGACGTGGATTCGTGGCTATTACAAAGGTTTAAATTATCCTGATGGCCGAAAGTAACAAAAGAAACAGGCCTGTTCAAGTTGAGCCCTGATGGTGAGCATGTGGTTACAGTACTTCCTTGTTTCCTTCTCCTCCCTCCTCTCCAACATAAAGCTACAAAGTGAAAGATGATACAGTATTCCTCTTTCCCAGGCTGCTATATACAATTGTTTCTATGATATTTGTTTATATAGATCTAAGGCAGATTAAAGCGCCCTTTAAAGTCTGAGTGCTTGTCAGGAGGCTGGGTGAGCCTGTGTATGTATCTCACTAAAAATGTTTGAGACCTCTTGGTACCTTCCACCCTCCTTCCCTAATCTTACATTTGTGCAGCTGTGCATTTTGTGCTCCCTGCTGCTCTTGGAAAAGTTTAACCATTTATGCTGTCAAGTAAAGTTACAGGCAGATTGCCTCCTAATATTTATTAACCCATATTCCCCTCAGCGGGAAGCAGCAAAGAGAATCCATCTTATCTGTCTGTGAAGCCCTTTTGGAGGGAGGTGCGGAGTCACAGAATCACAGACTGGTCTGAGTTGGAAGGGACTCCAAGGATCATAGAGTTCCAGCTCCCCTGCCACAGGCAGAGCCACCAACCTCCAGGCCTGCATCTAAACAAGGTTGCCCAGGGCCCCATCCAACCTGGCCTTGAACACCTCTAGGATTGGGTCATCCACCACCTCTCTGGGCAGCCTGTGCCAGCACCTCACAACTCTCTTCGTGAAGAACTTCCCCCTGATATTCAACCTAAACCTTCCCTCCTCTAGATTAAATCCATCCCCCTTGTCCTAGCACTATCTACCCTTGTAAAAATCCGATTCCCCTCCTGTCTGTATGTTCCCTTTAAGTACTGGAAGGCTGTAATGCGGTGCCTCCACAGCCTTCTCTTCTCCAGGCTGAACAAGCCCAGCTCCCTCAGCCTGTTCTCACAGGGGAGGTGCTCCAGCCCCCTGATCATCTTTGTGGCCTCCTAATCTTTCTTGAATTGGAAGCCCCAGATCTGGATGCAGTACAGCAGGTGAGGCCTCACAAGGGCAGAGTAGAGAGGGAGAATCGCCTCCCTGTCCCTGTTGGCCACCCCAATTCTGATGGAGTCACCCTTCTTCTGATGGAGTTGCGTGCAGGTAAATGCTCTCACCCATAGCAAAGGTGAGTACTTTCCATAAATAAGCCACCAGCCTTCCTGCAAAGGACAGCAGCCTAAGGAGTGGCAGGGGCTTGGGGAGGTGGAGTGGGGCTGCCAAGAAGGAAGCAGTGCTGCAGGGAATAAAAGCTGGGTCTCCTCATTCCCTGTATGATCTTTATCCAATAAGATGGGTCTCCTCTCCTGACTGTGATGGGTTCCACTTGGGTTGGAGAGCAGCTTCTCCTCTGGCCTCCTCTGTACTAGTTCCCTGGGGTGTGTCATCCTATGACCGAGCTCTGTCCTGAAGTCATTTGTAAGGAACTGTACGTTGTGATACACATGTACCTCATATACAAATACCAGGTGTGCTTATATAGTATAATGTATATTATGTGTAATGACATTTTATCAGCTAGGGAAGTTACACAATTACTTTGTGCCAATGTTTTTACCTCTGCAGAATGGGAATATTTGCTGATGGATTTGTCGAAGTCTTTCTCCTTCTCTTCGGTTGATGACGGTTTAAGTAGAACAGCTTGATTTAGGAGCGTGTCAGGGAACCGCTGTTTTGAAAAGCTGTTTAGTTTCTTAGGAGCACGTGCACATGTGTTCTTCTCTTCATGGCTTAGGTTTCAGTGGTATTTAAGCCCTGGTTTTCAAAATGGAGTTATTCAGCCTCTTTAACAGTACCTAACTGTGAACAAGTGTTGATTAAATCACCATTTGTGTGTGCCCACGTATTCAGCACGGCCCTTGCAGGACCAGAGGAGCATCTCTGGATCCCTGCAGGAACTCGGGAACGTCTTACTCTTGTGCTTTGTCTCCAGTCAGTGCAGGCAGCTCAGCTGGGGCTCACACAGCAGAACACACTGTCCGTGGGGAGAACTGCCAGGTTTTTGTGACCAGCTAGGGAAATCCCACTTAAAGACCAGTCCCATTTAAAGAGGTCTTTGGGAGGCAGCTGGAAGAGCACAAAACCCTGTGTTTGGTGCTATGGTTGATAAAGAGTTTCAAGGCAGCTGTGGTTTGAGCTTTGAATAGTTCATCTGGGTCCTTCTCTTACTTGCCCAAATGCTCCATCGAATAAGAGTTGATTTGTTTCCTGAGCAGAGGAGCAAGGAAGAAGGTGGGCTGCTGCTGCAGTTAGGTATGGCTGGGGAGTGCTTGCTTCCTATCCCTTTGAGCCTCACCTCTGCATCTTCTTCCAGCACCGTGCCACCCTATGGGCAAAGATGACCCTTGCAGGGTGTGCCCATGTCACGCACGGGTACATGTGAAGAATCTGCAGCATGAAGTCAATTGAGTCAGATGGATCTTCAAGTGAAAGCTGCCCTTTGGTGAAGGTGGGGGGCTGGGCCGTGCTGTGTTGGCACAGAAGAACAAATTGGCATCTTGTATGTTGCCTGCTTTGTGTTTTTTTCAGCAAAGGGAGTTACAACCCCTGCTGACCGGAGAAGCCCACAAAACATGCCCAGGACTACATCAGAGGTGTCTGTCCTTCTGGCGCTGGCAGCAGAGGTTTCAGCTTTAGTCTCCGTATGGCACCTACAGATCACAACTGCAATCTCTAAGTCTGGTGGTTCTGTGAAATTCTCTTAGGCTTCCGGTCTCTGCAGTGTTTACATCTCTCCTCGATTTGACCCTTTTCTTTTCAGAAGTGAAACTGGAGGAAGAGAGCCCAGTAGTTGAGCTTTAATGCCAGGCTGCGCAGGGAGTGCTCTCTGTACCGGTGAGGTATGCTCAAGTTTGACTAAGCCTTGGTAGGCACTTCTCGTCTGACTGTGAGGCCTAAGTGAGATTATTATATAAGCCTCTTCTCAACAGTTTAAAGACTAATAATTTTTCCCTGTTCTCATTTATAAGGGAGATACTATTTTAATTACAGGAACTTTCTTCTGACACGCGAAGTGCTCAGCTATGAAGAAGAGTATGGCAGCTTCCTAAACTTGATCTGCACGCTTTCTTACAGTCTCAGTTTGTGTTCAGCACAAATCTGACCAGAAAATACATCAATAAGTTATAAATTACAGAAACTTTTCCATTTTGTATCATCCGAAGCTGGTGTTTTTGAACATTAGCATGCAAGTTTCCATTCTTCACCATTTGCAGAGAAAAAGGAAAATACTGATAACTCCCCACACCTCCCTTTGTCCTTTCTTTACCGTCTTTGCTCCACTAAATTAAAAAAAATATTATTGACCTGAAAACTCAGAATTTGTATAGAAAAACTGTCAGGATCTTTTATAAAATAGGTAAGAATATCCAGATGTGTAACAGGTGGATGTGGACTGAGGCTCCAGTAATTTTGAAAATGAGAAGATATCCATGAGTACAGCTCCTAGAAAACTGATTAATCGGGTAGTTATTTGTGGGGTTTTGAGCATCTGGGACAATTTCCTAATTTTGCAGGAGACTAAAGTGTGCCATTGAGGGCTAACTGCTTCATTTCTGTGTGCCTCGTGTATTCCCATGTGGAAAAGACAAGTAATGTTGATACAGGAGAGCTGTATGAAAAAATGTGTGTGAATCAGAGTGGTGTGCCCTGCAGAAGGTACTGTTTAGATGTAGTTAATCCTGCCTCAGGGGCAGCGGGATGCCTTGTACAACCTTTTTAAATTTCTTTCAAGCCTGTGATCTAGGCTCCGTTGGCTCAAAACAACCAGGCGTGTTTCACGTAGGAGTTCAGCTGAGCCCTGATGGAAGCCCTAGCCGTGTTTCTGTATAGCATGGCATTTCGTTTGGTTTCTCACGTTACCCCAGTTAGTCATCTCTCATCTTGATTTTTCCTCCTCTCCTGACTTGCAAACCAGATTCTGCTTGGTGGATGGTGCGTATTGTTACAAGAATTTGCCCTAGCAACCAGATAGATTTCCAGAAATAGCGTAAGCCATCGTTGCGGAGCATCTCTGAACCTCAGGATGTGGTACTGAAGCCTGAGTGGTTTTCAGGGCTGTCGCTTTGGTTCTAATGGTCGGACAGAAATAAACCGTGCCGTGAGTGGACTCGAGTTTGTGTGCAGAGTAATGCTATTTGAGACATGAGAGAAATGCCTGCAATGTTTCCGTGCTGAAGAGAAATGCCTCTGAAGCCAAAGTATTTCTTCTGTGTATCCATGCATATGATTTTGTTTACAGTGTCTTATCTGAACAGTCATCTGCTCAGTGAGCACCTGATCTCCAAAGATGTGTAGAGCCTGGCTTGGCCATGCCATGTTTGAAGTTATTTACATAAGTGGCTGCTCTTGGACCTTTTTCTCTGGTACTTGGAGGAGCTTGGCAGCAAGCGTCCCTGCTGAGGGGTGAGATGGCCAGTTAAAAGACCTTTCCCTTCTGGGAACACGCATATATAAGTTTCTGCTACTGTTTGTTGTTTGTGCTACTCAACAGAGAAAGTATTTTAAGTTACTTTCGAAGTGTGGCTGTTTTCTTTTCCCTATCTTTCCAATTATTTTGGATATCATTGCGTTTTCACAGCACTGCAGGAGCAGGAGAATTTAGAGTTGCGTTCAGCTGCTGATCATCTTCTGCCGTTGCAATGCTTTTTGCAATGATTATCTTTTCATTGTTTTTGGAGGGCATTCTGCAGCATGATGGGTTGCTATATTCCCCTTTCCTGATTACCAGTTTCAGTTCTCTTCCAGCTCCTCTCCTCTAGCCATCTCCAGTTTTGCTATATTTAAAACTAGCCCTTACAGTTCACAGTTTTTAAAAACCTTTCCCTGGCTGTTTTTCCTCTTAACACAAACTCAAAATGGGGAATTTTAAATAACTTGACATCACTCAGGCGTTCTATGCATAATTCTTAATTGCAGTTGCATTCAAAATGCAAATGCTCTCCTATGAAACTCGAAGAATCCAGAAATGTTATCGTTATGTATGTTCAGGTTTAAAACTGGATTTGAATGGGAGAGGGAGTAAGGAAGCCATTCTGGACTGGAATGATGAGCCTCGCCTTGGCAGTGATGGGGGTAGGGGGCTTGGCAGGGAAGTGGGAGCCTGGGGCCATGTTCCTGCTCTCCTTCCTGGGACATGTCTGATCCTCCTGAGGGAAAGGCGATGGAGTGGATAGGTCTTCTGGGACTTCTCCTTTGAAAGAAACTTTCATCCCTCAACTGAAAGAATTTTCATATTAAAAATCATTTTTGCAGGTCTCGTTTTCTGGTATAATTTTTGACAGTTGCCACCTCCTGAAGCTGGCTGGTTTGCCTGGAGGGGTGCAGCACCTTGAGCCTGTACATTTGGCTCAGTCTGTGAGCGAAAAAGCCAAATTGATGAGAGTTGGATGGTAGAACCCATCGCAGTGTGCATTTCAAGGAGGGATCGTGGAAAAGCAATTGTGGAATATACTGTGCTGAAACACCACGCGTGAGGCTCTTAGTGCCATCACAGCACATGTTAACTCTCTAGATTTCCCCCTGCACTGTCCCTGGGGAGCAGCCATGTTTTGGAGGGACATTTTCTCTTGCCTGGACCTGCTTGTGTGCTTTTGATTGCATGTCCGTTAGCCTTTTCTTTTATGGTAGACATTGCTGAGAAGTCATCTGGTTCTCTGGACGCTTTGCTGAGGGACCTCTGTGGCTGTGTCCAATACAGATGGTGAATGTGAAGTTCATGGTGCGAAGGGATGTTGTTGGGAAATGACATTATGGGCTTGGACCAAAGCCAAGTGACGTCTATGGAAAATTCTTCAAGTGGTGTTGGTGGGTTCTCTTGTTGTGTCCAAAAGGGGTTAATGTGTTTCACATTTATCACTTGAATAGCTTTTAGATAATACAAAGAATGATGAGTTTATGCTCATTTTTTTCCCTCAGTGTGATAGGTCTGGGCCAGAAGAGCATCTGCTGTTAGGAACTGAGGAAGGGAGGCAAATGCATAGTACCCGAGGGCTTTGCTTCTGATCGCATTCAAGTTTTCTTACTCCTCTCTGCCAAAGCAAAATGTTTCTTTAATACTGCATGCTTATTTATTGATCTGTATTCCTTTACAATACATCTGTGACTCTAATAAAAAAAAAAGCAAACAAAACAACCTTGCAAAACCCAGAAGTGAACTAAAACTGTAGCAGGTAATTCAGTTTGAATGTCTGATGACATGGAATGCGTAGGTTCTTGGGGGCCAGAAGTTGTGTAGATTGTTAGTGCAGAAGATGGAGGACTGCTCAGATTAAAGTGGGATGCCAGACGTTGATTTGCGTTGTACGCATGTGGGAGAGAAGAGACAGTCAGATGTAATGTTTACATTGAGGTACACAGAGAGGGCTTTCTCATTATTTGCATTCTCCAGAGTATTCCGTATTCTCTAGCGTATTCTTGCCATATGTGTTTGGTTTCCAGAAGTTTATGTACATTATCTGCATTTTGTTCCAAACAATGTAACATTTATTACTGCTTTCATGAGTTGTTGCTTGAAAGGGGAGAAATCTGTGGAGAGCTGCCTGTGCCTGAGCTCTGCTCTGGCACCGTACCATACGCAGTATATGCAGTCTGCGTCAAAGGGGGTGACAAAAAAATACACGTAGTGACCAGGTCACTGCACAGTTGTTTTGAAGTCATTCACAGTCATGAAAATCTTTTTGAGGAGTGTTCCTGATGCTTTGGTCTTGGTTGCTGAGATGGCTTTTAACTCTTTACTCCTTCCCACACCCTAGTGAGAAAATATCACTCATGTTTTCAGAGTGGTAATGTGCACCTCCCTGTTCTGCACCTTGTTACAGTGAGAGGCAGCCCTGATGCTGCTTTGGGGACCCACCTCCTGCCCCTCCAGGAAAGCCCCTGTGCTCTGCTACTCCACAGCCAGTGCTGGCAACAGGATTCAGCCCTGGGAAGAATCTGTAGAGCTGGGGCCGCGTTGTCCCCGTGGCTCCATGGTGTCCTGTGGAGCTGCACCATGCCTTCCTTTAGCCCTGTTTGGATGGGCCGTGAGCGAGGAAGGGCAGTGAGGGCAGCGGTGCCCAGGCCACTTGTCTGTGGAGAGAGGGACAAGGAAAAGGGGGTGCATGAACGCGTACAAGAAGCAGCCTGAACGGTGCTGGATAAAGGTGGGATGTGGGAAATCAGAGGTGGGCATCAGCTGCACTGGAGAGTTTCTAAGGTCTCTTCCCAGCATCCTCCCTCAAGATGAGGAGAGAATGCCCAAACCAAATTGACAAGGGAGCGTTCTGGGACATTGCAGGAGGAAGCTTCTTGATGAGAAGTTACTCTGCTTACGGGTGGTGTGCTTGCAGCCTTACGAACGATGGATGGAAGGACTGTATTGGACATAATTATCAATAAATAGAGGAACCACTGCAGTGCTGTAACATTGTTTTCCATGCTGACCTTTTTTTCTTTTTTTTCCTTTTAATTACTTACGCTTGATTGTTGCAATTGATTGCAATTGTAAGAGCTAATTTTAGTGCATAAATTTTTCACAGGAAGCCTGCCAAGTGTTTGTGTAATGGAGGATAACAACTGCACAGAATTGGGTACAGGGTATGCTTGGCTTTCTTTCTCTACCAAATGTTGGTGACCGTTTCATGGGCAGATATATTTGTATGTGGCCAGGGTCCTCAAGGAAGAAAATTCAGTCGACCCTCCTGTGAAAACAGAAGAGCAATTACAGAACTGTGATGAAATTTAAGAACAAACTGACTTCAGTGCTGATGATAAAGTGATCATTGCCTTAGTTTTAGGACAAATAGCAAAACCAATTGAGTTCACTTTTAAACTTCGCATGATGGAACAGAGGGTAAATAGTGTTCTAACCTTAAAGAAAAAAAATCCAATATGTTTAGCTGATGAAGTTAAAGACCAGCATATGGGTATATAGATCTGAGCCCTTAGAAAATGTCACGGCAGTTTTCCTAGCAGCCTGGTCCAATTTCTATGAAGTTCAATGTCAGGACTTGCAGGGAGAGGAGATTTAGTTGCCACAGGATTAAAAAAAAAAGAAATCTCAAAGCTTTATTTCTGAGTGAAATGTTAATTCAGGAATAAATTTTCTTTCCACATCCACATTTTCATATATCCTGAATTCAAGATGAAGTAAGTATGGGGCTGTTTTGTAGAGCTTTCCTCTTCATCCAGGTACATTTGTTCAAAGAAGCAGTAGACCTTTGAAGGGGTAAAGAGGAAGTGAAGAGTGCAGGTAGGTTTGTGGTGATTAAGGCTTTTGGGGACAATTTTTATATGGATTGAAAATTGATACTAAAAAAAAAAAGCTCATATAACTTTAGTTTTGGATGTCAGATTATTGGGTGAGCTCACTTGTGAGACAATGTACCAAAAGTAATGGGAACTCCTGTCATCTTTCTCCCCCAGATTTTTGGTGTCTCCTCTCATTGTTTTATTATACTGTCACTCCATTTGTGATTTGTCCCACGTGCTTGTTTAAAACAGGTTACATTTTCAAGCTTCCATTACACAAACATTTGTCTTGGTTATCCTTCCAGAGTTATTCACAGATGTAGGTTTTGGCACAGTCAGGGCTAAGGATGACAATAGATGGAGGATCTACCTTCACCAAACATCAGCTCGCTCTTTTGTGTTGGCTTTGTGCATTTTTAGTTCAGCTTGGTGCCATATGGGTACATATGAGGACATAGCATGTCCCTGCAAAAGCATCTTTAAAAAAGGGTAGAACAGTTTAAATGTATTCAAGAGAATTAATTAAAATGCTTTTCAATTGGAAGGGAATGAGAGCTACTTTTTTTTTTCTTTCAAAATAAAGCTCCAGCCTTGTGAAACATTTTGCATCAATTACAAAAAGAACTTCAGTACATTTTTCTAAAACAAGGGATGAGCCAAGTGCATCTGCTAGGTGTGGGCGTGACATTTCAAAATCCCACTGACAGTTGCTTTACCAAACTAAACATCATCTCTCTTACTGGTGGTAACTGAAGAACTCCTCACTTTCTAGGGGCAAAACTGTCCCTTTCGAAATTGCTGGTGGAAGGCACAGACACCTGTGGCCCTGAAAAACAGGATAGAGCCCCCAATTCTGTACTGTAGTAACATTTTCTTCCTTTAGGAAAGGAAACTTCAGGGCTCCTTGTCCTTAACTACATCTCAACCCCTGCCAGGAGGGGTTCCTGAATTTTGTTTGCCAGGTGTGTTTGGTAAAGACACCTTTGTCTTCCTGGTGCTGAAGAGGCAGCCATGGTGCTGGGTGATGTCATGATGCTGGTTGCCCTAGTAGCTGCGACCGGTCTTTCTGTGCCTGCTGCCTGTGGCTGCATGCTGGAATGGGGCTGAGGAGCTCAGCCTCCAGCCTACCTGCCCGTCTCTGGTTTGTGCACTGCTATGCATGGCACAGGTCTCTTTGTGAGACTGTCAAATGGCTGTCAAAACTGCCTCATTTAAATAGCAAATTTACATAAGTCAGCCCTCCTTACCCTATCAAAGAGGGTGGAAGAAAGGGAAAGTGCGAAGTATTTTTTGAGCAGTGAGGACTTTGTTTGTTTATGTTTATGTTTATGTTTATGTTTATGTTTATGTTTATGTTTATGTTTATGTTTATGTTTATGTTTATGTTTATGTTGGGTTTTTTTTAGGTGGTACAATAACAATAATACGGTAGACTCCTGTGATGCTCCTCACTCTCAAGGAGTTGTAATTACCTACTTAGGTATGTCGCGATTTTCATTGACAGATCATTAGGTGCATTGCAGAAGATCTTTGATGTCATACCTCTGTTAATGGGAATGAATTATAATTATTTTGAGAAGTGGAATGTTGCAGCAAAGGTCATACTGTGGTGGTGCAGCGGAGCTGGGAAGTCCTCTGCTGCATGCTGTCAAGTGAGCAGTGCTGTTTCCAGTTCTAGTCATTATTTTGCTGGCAAAATAATGACAGAGTTGTAGGACTGTGTAGGTTAGAAGAGCTCTCCGGTTCCACCTCCCTCTCAGAAAGTATTTTACTGGCATTTTTAGATATGTGTGTACATAAACAGTAATCTGGTGCAGGAACATCACACGTATTGCAACCCCCTTCGATCCTGTTGCACATGTTCTGAGAGGATTTCTTTGCCACGTTGATCTGGAAGGGGTGTGCTCAGTCCTGTGCAAACTTGGATCTTACAGCCTGATCCCAGAGAGAGCAGTAGCATCAACTGGAAGAAGGTGTCTTTGTCTTTGGAGAAACTGATGCAAAGAGGAAAGAGAAAGGCTGGGCTTGGCACAGAGAAAATAATACTGGCAATGTAGCAAACAGCGTAATAGAAGACCAGGGCCATGGAGTGGACCAGGAGACAAAAAGAGCGGTAATGAAAGAGGAGCAGTAACATCTGAGAGGCTGATGTGAAGGCAAAGCTGGAAATGGGAGCAGAGAGGAGGTTGTCCTCTTTGGTCTGTCTGATCTGAGCTCACAGAAACTTGAGAACAGGTCAGTGGTGATGGTCATCTGTACCTGGTGACAATCATCTGTCCCTTCGTCTCTTTGTTGGGGAATCCTTGGGAGTCTCCTTTGAGAGGGGATCTTCCAGAGGTACCTGTGAAAGGAAGTTCATGATGCTGTGAAGAGAGGTGAGCTTGTTCAGCCAGGAGGCATTTCTGCAAGCACTGCCCTTGCTCTGCAGAATTGCTTGCAGAACAGAAACCAAAGGTGAAGACCCCTTTCCTGTCTGCTGCATGACAGCAGTCACAGTATGTCACGTACTTTCTCCCCGAGGCTTGAGTTCAGGTTGCAGTGTATCTCTTCAGATGTTCATCTTTCGCCATGGCCTCATTTGATGACAGTCTGCTGTGTCCTGGGTGAGCCCCTCCGGCACGGTGCTACATCTGTGCTGGATAATGCCAGAGCTGGCTGGAGGAGCTGCCATTTCGATGTGGTAACAAGGCAGGAATGCGGCAAAAGGGCTTATGTCTGCTGTTGCTGTCTTCTTGCCCCACACCTGTGATGCGGCACTGCCTGGAGACCCCCTTGGAGCTGGGGCTGTACAGGCACGTGGCTGCTGGAGGAGCGGTGCTAGTAGTGGTGATGGCTGGTGGGAACCATGAGAAAGGCAGGCAGCGTGGGGCGGGCTGGGTGATGGGTGAAACTGGCAGTGAACAGCTGGCACCTTGGGGAGGTGTGGAGGAAGGCACGAGGAAAGTGAACGTAGCAGTGGTGTGGGGCCAGCAGCCAGGCGATGGGCGAAGGGCTCTATCTGCAGTTGCTGGGCTCTTCATTCAGGTATAAGCTGTGTTTTAAATAAAACCGCTCGGCACGCATATAATGGCTGTCTATCCTTATTTTTTTTTTTTTGCCTTCACAGATTTTTACATGTTCCTAAACTCCACAGCTCTCAAATGCCACAGTGCAGTTAATAGCCCTGGGTAACTCGGGGAGAGCAGGGTGGGGAGAGGGCACTGGGATCATTGCTGCTCTGAGGGGAAGACAAAGGCTGGGTTTGTCGGTTGGTGGGAATGTGCCAGATAAGAGAGAGGGAGGGAGGGAGAGGAAGAGGATGAGAAACGGATGTCGGAAGTGGTGGGTCAGGGGTGAGGGGCTGTGAAAGGCACTCCTGGGGGTCCGGTTTTGGGGCAGAGCAAAACAGCACAGTTAAAGTAGCTCATGATGCTTCAACGGTGGAGAGAAGATGCAGCTCAGCAGAATTGTTCGGGAATATTCCCAGGCACATTTATGTATTTTTTTTAAAATGTTTTATTTTAAATTTTTTGTTACTGAAACTCTGGCTTGACTAATGGAAATGGCTCCTTGTGGGGTGGGATTCAGTGCTTGTGGGACGAGATCAGATGTTCCCCGCAGATGCTGAAGTCCAACCAGAAACGCCTTAGAGGCTGGTTGGCGAAAACAGAGAAGAAATTGGCCTGAGCAGCATTGGTGTTGTTGAGGGAGAATGACTGGGGCTGACCGCAGCCTGCTCCATGTTTCTCTTGGCTCAAGTTTCAGAAAATAATAAGAAATAATCACTTTCTTGATCTTTTTTTTTTTTTTAATGCTCCAGGACTGAGTTGCTGGTGAAGGGGACGACAGCGTAATCCCATCTCTTTCTGTGCTGGGCTCCGTGTTCCTACTGCATTGTTCTTGTCAGTCCCAGCACTCTGAGGCCATGTGGCTCCAGAATGACCTGGTTTCACTGGGGGCGTTTTTGGGCAGCTTGATTTGGCTGAGAGATGGGGGAGTGCAGCCATGCTCCGGTGGCCCAAAGATGCTGGTGGGAATGTGCAGCCCTGGGTTGTGCTGTCCCTTTTGTGATCTTGGTTTGAACTATGAGTGAAATTGTACTCTGAGTGACGTCTCTCACCCTTTAGTTTTAGCATTGCCATCAGTACAGAGTTGGTGGGGTAGTCAGCGCAGACAAAACCACCTTGCAGATTCCATTTATCCTAATCTCTTCTTTCCTCTCAGTGTACACCCCAGTTAGTGCTCCTCCAGTGGAGCTGCTGCAAGATGAGTCAAAAACATCCGTAAGTGCCGCTGTTAACGTTAATACTGGTATGTAAAGGGCAAGTTTCTCGAGAGCGCTGCCTGCTTGTTGGGTTCTCCAAGGGCTGCAGCGTCAGAGCTGTTGAGCTGCTTATTCAGAAATCTGGGCTGATGTTCTCACGCAGATAGAGCCATCTCGCTGGCACATGCTGCATAGCCTGGGTTTAGACTTGCTAACGGTGACTAAACTATGAGTTGTCAAGAGTGTGTTGGAGGTGTGATATGAAGTAAAAATGGGATGAGGCAAGAGACAGGTCTTGGGCAGGAGCACAGAAGGGGGTACCACAGTGAAAGGGAAAGGATATCCCTTGCAGGTGAGTGGCAAAACAGCATTAAAACAAGATTTTGAAATTAGGAGATGATGATTCAAGAAATGTAAACATATATCATGGAGGAAAGGCCTGTAGGAACAGTGAACTTGGAATAAATAAAACTAACTGGTTTTAACTCAGAATTTTTTTTTATGCAAGAGGTGGGTGTGTTGCTGAGACACAGTGACAACTGGATGGTGGCTCAGTTTGCTGACAAAAGCAGTGAGTTGGCATGACCAGTGTTGGGTAGGGGAAGGGCCATGGACAGCTGGCTGCGCCTGTGAGGTTTGGGGAAGATCAGAGGCAGAAGGGAGCAGAATGGGATGGTTTCCTTCTGCCAGCAGTGTGATATGTTGGTGTGGTTTCACCCTACCACCCGAGTCCCAAGTTTTAGGACGAGTCACTGAAATACAGAAGGTGTTTTCCATCCATGCATTGTGTCTGTGTTTCTTGTTTTCCCCTCATTTTGTCCTTTTGCCATCACTGCCCTTGGGAGCTTCCCTTCTGACCACTCTGCTCTAGATGGGCTCTGTGCCCTTTAACTCGTTAGACTCCTACTGCCATCACTTCTGAAGTGACCCAAATTCTTATGAGCATGCCACAGGTTCCCTCAGCCCTGCACTCCTCCAGAGGGGATCGAACAGATCCCTAGGTTGTGCAAGTTGTCTTTTTGATAGCATCACTTAGCAGGGACACAGCATAACTGGGCTCTTTCCACGGCACTTTGGAGGGGTGGCTATCAAAAGCTGCGTGAGGAAGCTTGACAGGGCAGTGAGAGCTACGTGACAGTTGCTTTTTACTTCCAGATTTGCAGCACGATAGGAAAAGCATTTGGACGTGACTTGTCTATAGCTTGAGATAATTTCTGCACTGGCAAACATGGAAAGAGATAAAGCAGTGGAGAGCTAAGAGCTAAATCTCTTCTGTGCAAATGCTGGGAGCATATGTAATAGGATTGTTGAATTGGAGTTACATGTTTTCAAGGATAAGCACTGCATGATGATACCGTATTGTTGCAGCCATTCTGAAATCAGAACAAACTGCTGAGGATTTACAGTAGTTGTTGGGGATGGTTTTACTGTGAGCTTCTAGAATAGAGAAAGAGAAGAAAAGGCCTTTGCAGATAAGACAAAATGGATCCCTGAGAAGGCTGGAGCTCCACTTGAGGTGAGTCCAGAGGGAAAGAGGAACGTTCTGACCTCGACGTAGTCAGGTGTAATGGGTTTTTCAGACACAGAAGTAAGGAAACTGTTTGTAGATATTCTAGCCAAACTTTGGTTAATTCATGGAATTAATTAATCATTAATTAATGGAAAACCAAAGGGTTTTTTTAAATGCTTTTTCCTATGGGCCTTTCAAAAGACACATTAAAAACCATGCACAATGCTAACTACATTATTAAAACATTAAATACATATTATTGAAGCTGTGGTTTTAAGCAAGCTGAACTTGGATTAAGTCAGAACTGAGGTTATCTGCCTAATATTAACTCTTTATGAGCTTCAAAGCAGTGTTTAATTACAGGATGGCTCCCGCCATGCCTGCAGCACGTTTACTGGCGGTGGTGAGCACAAGGCGAGGTCTGCCTTCAGCCCTGGTTTTGTTGCTAGAGGGACTGAAGGACGGGGAAAGGGATGGGATTTTTGTTGCTGTTGCTCTCTAGTTTGGAAGACCCAGGGGTTTGCTCCTCCTTGGGGTCTTGCTGGCCTGGATAAATAAGTCTGGTCTGGGCCTCGGTCTGGCTCATGGTCTATGTGTCTGTCACTTGTGCTCTTCAGCCTCTACCTAGGTTAGTGAGGAAGGGCAATGTCTCACATCAGCGGGACCTGCATTGGGGTAGACATCTTAGGGCAGGAGCTGGATTTTTTTGGGGTGGTAGAAGGGTTTTTGACAAGTATGCTCTATGAGGGTTGTCAGACTTTGGTGTGAGCATGCCCAAGGATCCAGTCTGCCCTGAGCACATGGCGATTGAAGTTCTCCAAAGCTGCCACTGACCTGAGGGCTGGACCGAGGCCAGCGTAGGCTCTCCCTGGGGCTTTCCGTGCCCCTCTGGAGGCGGTAGGAAAGTGGCGAAGTGCCCAGCCCTGGGTATCGACGTAGATTTTAATTGTAATGGAGTGACAGTTCTGCCCGTCATTAGGATTCACGCCAGCGTGTTTTGAGACTTCTGAACAGATATCCTTCGTGCTCGTGTAGTTACGCAGATAAAATTACCAGAAATGTTGCTGATCTGTTGCTGTTCTTGCCTAAACTCTTTATAGACAGTCTCTCTCCCGGTGAGTCCTTCTAGCTCCATGAGGTGTGTAGGGGGACCTTATTTTTAGCTGAGTTTCTGCCTGTTTACAGGGAAAAGCATTTCTTTCTTGAAAACCTGTCTGTGCTGAGAGAAAGTGATAACCAAAACAAGGGAAACGAGATTTTTTGGTAAACAGACGAATGACTTTGTCCTGGCCCAGCAACTGGTGGGAGCCTCTCTTAACTGACCTCATGGTGGACTGGGACATGGGCTGAATGTTTGAAGCTGCTGCCTGATGCCTGATGAGGGTCTTGCTCCAATCTGTGCTCCAGCCTTGCCACCATTTGCCCTGAGGGCTTGGTGGCAAACAAGCTGCCATGGGAAGCCAGCCTGCTTTATTTCTAGTTCAGCTAAGAGGCCTGTGCTGAGTTTGGTGGACTGTTCTGGAGCAACCCTGGCTTGAGAAAGCTTTCATCTGAGAGCTGCTGCATGGAGTGACGCTGTGAGATTCGGGCTGTTTGTTCTCAGCAGCTCCCTCTTCTTTTCAGCTGTGTCACCCTTTGACCGCAGCTGATATATTGTCAACTACCAAAAGACCGTTCACATTGAGTTGTGGATGCATAAAACAGCGGCAAGTGTTTAATTGGGCAGCTATTCAGAAAGCAGGTGCTTCCTCTCAGGGTTTAAGTTACCAAATTCATCAGGGCATTTCAACTTCTTGCATTTTATATTCCCTGATCCTAAAGAACAAAGTCATTTTCTCAGCTTTGGAGGCTGACATCTGCTTACAGGGATTAAGCGTGTTCCTGTAGCAGCGGGCACAGATTTTCTTTGTGGAAGGGGATATTTTGAAGAGAGTATTAAACCTCGGTACAAGTTCCTGTACTGGGATGGAAATTGCTTTGCAGGTTTGGAGGGAGGCACGTTGGAGCTTGCTTATTTATTTGGCAGATGTCTGATGCTGTTACATCATCTGTGGCACTTAGAGCCTGCGAGGGTTTTGAAAGTGCTCGGTGCATTGTCGTGGATTGAATAGCAACGGGAGAAGCTCCTCTCTTCTTGACATTCTCTTGTTGTGGGAAAACAGTCATTTTAAATAATGTGCCATCCGCAGGCTCTCCCTCCTACAAAACCATGTTTTGAGGTGATGTGAAGAGAGTTGGTCAGGGAGAAGGGCCATAGAAAATCTCAGCTGGATGGTGCTTGGAGAGCCATCAATCAACTTAAGTTTCCAATCTCTCAACAGCATGCAGTGATGATATTTGCTGGGGATAAGTGATCTTTTACGACATTAGGTGGGAAGGCATTGTGGAGATTTAGTTTTTTAAATTCGCTCAGTTTTACCACCTTAAGCCTATATCAATGCTTCCTGTTTTCTTGTTTTGTGAGAGCCAGACTAAACCAAATCTGGCTCCCAAGTGTTTAATTCTGATGGCATGCAATTGTGAGCCAGGCTTTTTGTAAAACTCAAGATCAACAGAAATGGCACAATTGCCTAAACCCAAGTCCCGTGGAAAGAGTTGCTTTTAAGCAAGTAAATGTTCCCTGCAGGACTGGCAGCCCCAGATGCTGCAGCCCTGAGCGCCTGGAGCTGACCACCCGCAAACCAAAGGGAAACCAAAGGGTTATGTGGCTCTGGAAAAATACAAACAGCAACAAACAGAGAGAAGCAATTTGGAGCTGAATTATTTCCCCCCTCCCTGCTTTAATAGGTCGAGATGATGTTAGTAATGAAGATCTGGCCAGGTCTGGCTGATGCAGTTTGGCAGAGGTCTGTTGCAGACAATGAGGATCAGGCAGGTTAGCACCAGCTGTCTGCATCTGGCTTGGTGTTTGATGTTGACCTGTTAATCTTTTTCTTCCCTTCCAGGAGCTACGTGGGACATCAGATGTTTTCCTACCTCCTTCTTTACTCCAGTAACACCCTCATGTGAGTAACGACTGGAGTGGCTGGTTTGTGGTACTTTTACTACTGTATCTGTTTGCATCTCCTGCCCTCCTCCTTTCGCTCTGCTTACTTGTCCCTTCACGTCTCTGTCCTAGCGCAACGCTCCGTAGCCTGTAGAGGAGAACGAGTAGTCTCTTGGAAATAAAAACATTAAAGCTTTTTTTTTTTTTGTGAAATGTAGCGAAATGTTTGTACAAAAAACGTCAGCAGCTGCATGTTTTATCAAAGACGGTAGATTCAGGCATGTTTATAGAAACATGACAGCGCTAAATCTGGATAGATGGTCACTAATCTTTGCAAAGATACAAAAAGATTAAAACATTTCCCCTGAGGCACCCTGTAACCTTGCAGTATATGTATGACCCAGGCTTTTAAAGGCTCCTCTCCTGCCCTCATTCTTCCCCACACTTCCTCCATGTGGTCACTCCGAATTGCTGCCAGCTGGCCTATTTGTCATGTGTGTTTGTGCTGCTTCTAATTTTTAACCTTTCAAATAGACAGACAAAAATCTGTGGCTTATGCAAATCTTTGAATTTGCAGCCAGCCTAGTAGTGGGAAGGAAAAATACAGGGAGTTTAAACCACAGAAGGGAGCAGATTCTGTTCTGTAGTGCCTCGCCACTGACCACAGACTCTGGCGTTGCCTGTAAATGAGTTGAAGCCTCGCCTGTTGTGTCTGGGGTTTTCTTAACCTCCGTGTCGCCTCCGACTCTTGTTTCAGACATCAGCATAGGTTTCTTCAGGTGTTTTCAGCTTGAAAAATATGATTTGTTTTGTTTTGTTGTGAGGTGGGTTTTTTCAGCTGAGTGGTTTTGTAGTGTGGTACCTTTGTAGAGGCAAAACCAGAAAAAAAGAAGAAAAAATTGATTTAAAAAATGTCAGCATTATAGAGAAAGAAGAATGAAACCGGAAGACTGATATCATCAAACCGAATGCCCCAATATGGGAATACATGGTAGAGCAGTCATTTAACACCAAATGGAAGTGAAATTGCATGATATTTCGAGTTTCCCTAGAGTGAAAGCTCATGCAGTTTACAAAAGATAATGAAATGTTAGTTTTTATGTCTAACAGATTAATTCTGCCAGCGCAGTAGTCCCAGGGTTGCCATCCACCACAAGGCAGACATTCATGTTGTAAGGAGATGCATAGATGGTTGGTTACTGAGGATATAGACTGACAGTGCGTCTTACAAAAAGAAAGAAAAATGTGGAAGGTTTCCTCTTTGTTCTCTTTTCCCTTCTCTCTTTGACTTATGTCAGAGGGACTGCTGCTCTGAAGGCTGTTGCACCTTTGGCAACAAACCCCAATGTTAATCCTTTTATTTTTATTTTTTAATGTGGGAAGGGCATGTGACATTTTCATGTTTGTCTATGGCTTGGGTTTTGTGAGAGGAAGTTGTCGGCATTTTCAGGTTGGAGCATCCTGCTCTGTCACACAGTTGCATCAGTGAGGTGGTCATGAACAAGAACGAGGTACTGATCCAGTATACAAACCATACATTGCAGTATATAAACGGCATAGCCTTCACCCAGTTAGCCCTAAGCCAGCCTCGTTTCTCTGCTGTGCTTCACTGCCAAACGGTGGAGGTATGGCTCTGGGCTTGAGATATCCTTTTAATCGGGGCCACATGTTCCTGCTCCTCTCCTTGCAGCAGCACGGGTGCCTTCCTTGATTGCACAGCAAGGAGATGAAATGGCCAGAAAATAAAAATGTATTTTTTTTACTAGCTGCATTTTGTGAGCTGGGGGTGTTAGAAAAGGGCTGGTGGCTGGCTGGAGGTGGAAATGTGTGGGCAGGACGTGGCAGCCTAAGGGTGCTGTTTGCCAACAGTGCACATCCCTCCCCTCTTGGTGGGGAAGAGATGGCTTAGATGATGTCTGAAATTACAGCTGGAGCCATAACAGCACCTGAACACATTGATTTTTAACTGAAAGCCCAGCCTGGAGATGCTGCATTTAATAAAGTTGCCTTGGAGATCTTGCTGTCCTTGTCTTGTCGCAAGCTCTGTTCCAGTTGACCGAACAGCAGAGTTGTGCTGTGGCTACTGCACACCCTTATTTTTATTAATGGTGCTTGGGTGTGATGAATGGAAAGGTGCTAGGGTGGATAGAGCCACCTGCATTTCCTGTGGCATGTTTCTTTGTTACCTTCAGAATCTCTGACTGCCCGCCGGCACCAGAGTGCTAGTCAGCAGCAGTCTCCCATGGCTGTTGAGATAAGGATGGCGTCACCATTCACTCTGACATAGCAAAGCCTATAAGTGTGATGATCAGCCTTAAGCAGGTACCAGAGCCCCCATTAAAACTGAGGGTGATTTTCATCTGTCTGAAGTCAATCCTATCACCTAGTCTTTTGCTGAGGTGCAACGGACGCTTTCTGAGGCTGCCTAGAAGGCTTTTCTGCACCTTGCTTAGCAAGAACGAAAGGGAGAAGTGGAAGTCACGGGCAGCCCACGGAGCACAACTTCAGCACCATTTTCTCTTGTGCAGAGTGTGTTTTTCTTAGTCTGTGAGCAGTGGTGTCCTTCAGAAGCTTTGACATAGAGGGAAAAACTTGCCTTGCAGCCTGGTGCTTCTTACCACACTGCCATCTCTCCTTGCCAGTGCATTGGGACAGTTTACCCTGATACTGGGAAGCCAGCTGCTTCCCAGTGCTTTTGGATTCTGCTGAAGTCCGATTGAAAAGAGGGGAACAGTTTAATGAAACGTTTTGCAAATCTTGGGCCTCACTGTGGTGTAGTTCGGACCAGTCCGTGATTCTCCTGGTATTGCCCTGAGGTTTCAGGCACTGAGCTGAGGCTCAGAGAGCTCCTGCTTGTGAGGGCCTGCTGCTTGTCCTGCAGCATTTGCATCCTCTGCTTGCAGCGTCCCTGCTTCTGACATGGGTGTCTCTCCAAGTGCTTTAGTGCATCCTGCTTCCGAGCTCTGGATGCTGCCCGCAGGGAATATTCTCTCAGGTCTTGTTGTTGCTCCATAAATATGCAACCACTCGGAGGTCTGTCCCTCGTTTTCCCTGTTGTAGGGCACATACAGCTGGGGCTCTATGCTCTTTGATCTCTGTCCATCTGCATCATCTGGCTGTGTCATTTTTAAGGAGGTTTGAGGAGAAATCTGGGAACCTGGTTAGTGATCAGCAATCTGTGTCATTAGGATCCTTCACTCCAAAGCCCAGTGATAGATGGACATCCTTGATTAACCCTTCTGTGCCAGCTATGGGGTTGTGCTATTTTTGCTGTGTATTTGAGAGCTTCTTCACTTGTGTCCTGCAAGACAATGTCCCAAGATACCTGCTTTAGGGACCAGCCAAAGATCTGTGCTGAGAGGGGCGTGAAGAGTGAAGAGAATGAGGCATCTCCCTGGAGAGCCACTGGATCACTCACCTAATGCAGAAGAGTGCAGGAGACCTGAGGCCTCCTGTGCATTTTGTTCTGCTTTTGCAGGGGTTTCTCCAGGACTTTTATATGTGGCTGATGTAGGAGGCTCCCTTTTCCTGTGGCTGTGTCATTGAAATAGGCGAGAAAATTGATGCTCACACCCTCTGTGCTGGCCTGACTTCAGCTGGCCTGACCTCGGCTGGCCTCCAGATAGCTCGGCTGGTTTTCACAGGGCCCCGAGATGTGGAACATGGTCATTTAATTCTGAAGAGTTCCCTTATCTGCAGAGTTGGAGCTACAATGGGGGAAGTAGGCCAAGTTATAGAAGTAATCTCTTTAAGTAACTGAGTGCAGCATTCTTGGCATACTTAAGCACCCAATCTCTGATTACTGCTTGTGTGCAATTAATGCAGCTGATAAAACTGAACTATTTCAATTGCCCTACAACGTATTTTGATATTTTCTCTGATGCTGCCTTATTTATTGCCACTCTAATACATACCCATCATGATTGGTACCATGCAGCTGTCCCACTATGTATCAAACATGAGATTTAGGTTGGTTTCTTTTTTGGAGGGATAGAAGAGGGCAAGAAATAACTTTGGTCACATGGACTTATGCGGAGAAGGATGTGCACTGATACGCTGCTGTCTCCCAGAGCTTCTTACAGTTGGAACGGTGACAGCAGGCAGCATTGCAGTCCGCCTCCCAAATGTTGTGTTTAATCACAGATCAGGATTTAATGTTCAAATAACAGCCAAATACTGAAAAACCTCCTAAGAAATAAAAGAAACAGGCAGGACTTTAACAGGGAAAAAGAAAAAAAAAGTACAGTTGAGGAAAATTAATCAGCAGTTATAGAACAATTATGATTTTCAGAGTATAAGGCTTTTGCCAGTAAAAGGGACCAGGTTTCTGCCCTTGAGCTTTCTTAAGCAGTTAATCTATGTTTGAACTCTTAGTCTCAGGGATCACTCTGAGAAATTACGCACCTCTGAGCATCCAACACCGCATTGGTTCAATGGGATTAGAAGCAGCAGACTCACGTCAGACCTTAGTGCAGCATTTCCAAAGGTGAGCGTGTATCACTGTGAACATCTATCAGTACATGTGCTGTCTGCCAGTGTTGCAGCTGGTTTGCAAATACTCAGGAGCGGGCTCACAGGAGCAGGCTGTTGTTTGAGTATCACAAACCATATATTCTCTGCCTGCTTTTTTTCATAACAAGACGTGACCTTCTTCCAAATAGTAGTTTAGAACAAGGTTTGGAGACTCTTATTTATTGATACCGAAAGAAAGCCAAAGACTTCAGACTGCAATTCAGAGAAGACATTTCCAGTTGCTTCATGCTTTCCTCCTGCTCTTATTCTGCACCTCCTTTCCTTGCCATGAAAAAGAAAAAAAAAACTCATAAAAAAGCCCCCAAACCATGAAAAAGAGCCAACTTTTAAACAGCTTTTACTGGTTGTGTGTCTTGTTTCTTTTTTTTTTTTGCTTAATAGAGGGAGTCTGAGTAACTTCCTGTAATTTTGATGCCTTTCAAACAAAATGCAGCAGTGGCATTTCTCAAAACTATCCTCTCTTGGCATGCCTCTGCCACTCTTTGCTCTTGGCCTCCAAGCTGTGTACGTAAGTCCTCCAAATTTGTTCAGCTTTGTGTTGGGAATGAGGATATAAATAGAGGTGTGCTCTGCAGACTGTTGTGGATCCAGAGAAGGCTGCCATCCTGCTGCCACCAGGTAGTTCTATGAGCATATGTTGGAAATCAGTAGCTTTCAGGTTTGCTGGTGAACTTCTGTTGGTGTTCCTGCCACTTCGGCACTCGCCATCGTCCGTTTAGCTGAGATTGGTTTGTTTGTGTCCTCATTTCTGTTGGACTGAAATGGGTTGGGAACCTGTGGCTGGCCCTAGCTCTAGGCTGGTAGGCATGTTTGGCAGCTGGTGTAGGAGGAGTAGGATCCAGATGTTGTGGTCCTAAGTGTGATTTGTCTGGATCAAACATTTCTGCAAACCATGAGGAGGCTTCAGAGTACTGTAGCTGGGTGGCTGCAGTGCTGATGGGAGGCTCATCTGCTCTTGATGTGGAGTTTTGCTTTCTCTGCCAGACATGGTCCTGGGCATTTCATTGATAATGCTTTGGGAGGGTGTCCCTAAGCCTGATGTCAGTGAATCAGAGTCACTTGCATGGGAAGAGACACAGGGAGGGTCTCTGGTCCAGTGCCCTGCCCAAAGCAGGGCCAGCTCTGGGACTGGACCAGGCTGCTCAGGACTCTTTTCCAGGCAGGTCTTGAAATCCTCCAAGGACAGAGCCTGCAAAACCTCTCGGGAAAACATGATCCCACTTCACTTTTCACCTTGAGCATCTTCATGGTGAAGACCCCTGTATATCCCGACAGCACCACCAGGGATTCACTTTATGTCCACTGTACAGTGTGTACCCAGATTTGGCACAGACCTCACCAGTATGGATCCCTGTCAGCGGCCGCAGATGGATACAAACTATGCCTGGAAATGAGAGGTTCGCTCATTGTGAGGAGCGCGGCACGGGCAAACCAGATGGAAATACAGGTGTACGAGAGGATGTGTCATGGCAGTGAGAGAGGGGAGTATAAATAGGGAAACTAGAAAAATCACATACACCTCCTGACAAATCTGTGTTTGGTTTTCAATTCAATAGCTTGATGTGGATTTTTAAAGGGGAAAGACCTCTAAAGTGGGTAGAACAAGTTAATGGCAAAGGGGAGAAGGGGAAGGCACTAAGACACAAACCAGAAAGCCATACCTCCTTAAATCTGGGGGTTGGCAGGCCAGTTGTGGCAGCCCTGTCTGCCAGCTGTGGCATTCATAACCTCGAGTCATTCTGTGGAAGCCAGTCATGGTAGCCCTCTGGGATGAACCTGAAGTCAGGATCTCTGCTCATGTTGAAAGGCTTTGGGTCAGGCTGGGAGTGAGGGGTGTCAGGTCAAAGGTCTCTAGGAGAGAGGTATTGGCTGAGCAGTGTGATTCCCACGTTGTGCTCACATCCCTGGAGCAGGTCAGGGCTTCTTTTCACTGAGGTGACATTTTTACCATCTGACTGTGAGAATAAGTAAATTGGAGCTTGTTTCCTAAGAAAGAGAGCATGTGCTGTCAGCCAGCATCTTTTATTTTGATGTAGCACGAATAAAATAGATGCAGGTCTGCCTGCTTTCTTAACTCATGTCTGGCAGAAAGTAGTAACAGCAGTTTATGGTTCTGTACTGATTCCTCCCGTGAGCGTCTCGGACTAGTTCCTGGGGAGGATAGTCTTTGGGAACTCAACCAAGCCTTTAGCTTGGCTCTCTTCAGTGCTCCAGTCTGCAATGTGGCCAGTGGTGGGAAGGTGCTGTGAGGGCTTGCATCAGGAACTTTCTGAGCTGGCTCATTCCCAAAGCCTGCTGCTTCCTTTGGGCTGTCCAGACAGCTGTGCAAGAGCATCCTTGATTTTGCTGCATGTGTTTGTCTCCTCATCTTCATTCTCCTGTCCAACCTGTCAGCTGGATTACTGCCTTCCCTGACTCAGCTGGTCTCACTGCTAGACAGTGAGCCATTAAGAATGACTTGGCTTTGGATGTGTCAGTCACTCCTGCACCATGAGGACAGAGGTGGTGGTCACAAGAGGGGGCTGTGTGCGGACAGCACTGATACTGCCAAAGGAGCAAGGATACTTGTGGTTGCCTGGTTGCTCTGGTGAAAGGTGGGAGTTGGATGCACAGGGAAGCACTGCACATGCCCCAGCTGGTGTCCCCAACACATGAGGAGCCCACAGGGACTCACCTGCACATGTTTGAAGCCAGCCTTTCTCCACCCAAGGGATGTGTGAGTGATGGAGGGGGGCACGCAGTGCTGTCCCCAGCTGCCAGGGCAGAGGGTGCTCTGGGGAAGGATGGCAGAACCACAGGCTGCAGCCTTCTCAGAAAGGGTGGTGATGGACAGAAGTCCAATCTGTCTGTGGTCCAGCCACCTGGCCTCTCGCTGCTCTGTGGCTGTGAAGAGGTTTCTTTGTGAGCTTTGTGAATGTACCTCCTCTGCGGAGGGCGTAAGGGATTGGACCATTGAACTGAATTTGGGGCTTAGTGCTCCTCTTGCAAGCAAGGGAGGAGGCTGTGTCTTGGTCTCCTGCAGGCATAAGCTGGAATTTATCTCTGGAGTGAAAGGAGTTGTGACCTGTGCTGGTCAGCTGCTCAGTCAGCACTGAATTCCTGAGTTTGGGCCCTGAGCTCATGGCTGCATGTGTGTTTCATCCTAGTGGGAAGGAGTTGTAAAAATGCATCCTGGATGAGTGCATGGAGAAGCATGGATGGTAACCAAGGAGCCCCTGTTTGCTGGACTGAGCAGAGGGATGGGAGGCAGAGAAGCTTTGTGGCTCATGATCTGATGACACTGGAGATGTTATCCAGAGGGCTCCTAGTTCACTTTCTTTTTGATGTCCGATCCCTGCACTCAGCCAGTTGCAGACAGACTCAAGCTTTGGTAGGATTGAGCCACCTGTACCACTGGGCTTCTTTGGGTACTGTTAGGCTTTATACTGGGACAGGTGTCTTCTGTCCACTCACCACTGGCATAAAAGCATAGATGGCCAGTCTAGCACTCTGCCTAACTTAACACAAGGGTGTTTTGAGTCAGTATTTCACCCTCGTGGGCAGGATGTGCCTGGACTGGGTGTTGGTGACACAGAACCGGGGCATTAGTTGTAATCCTGCCTCTGCTCAAGGTCTGTGACTGGGAGCAAATCACTCACTCCCCACTTGACCATGCAGAAGATGGCAATAATAAATACTTGCCTCACAGTGGTATTGTGAAAGTTAATTTGCTAATTATTTATAAAGCATATTGAAGTGCTTCTTCAGTTCTACGCAGTGTTATGATAACATCTAATTAGTAATTCCTTATGATACTTCATTTTCTTTCTGTTATAAATATTGGCCTGATACAGGGACAACTCTGCCTGTGCTAGTCATCTTAGTGACTTGGAGGGAATAAACAAGCTGGATTTGGTATGTAAATGGTCTCTCTTCCCTCTCTTCTATGCCATCTTACCCGTAAAAACAACGTTCCCTTTGGCGACCTGCTGCCTGGCTGGTGGTGTCTGTCAGTGGGTTGCTGCCTGGAGAAAAGTCGTTCCTTGAATGGAAATGTCCAGCCCTCTGGCAACGACTGGCTTTTCCTGGGCTTTCCCATCCTTCTCCAGCCTGGTCAGGGGCAAGTCTTTGACCTCCTTTTTGGTGTGCTCTGGACAAAGAGTTGGGTAAAAAGGATGCAAGATTTTCTCTCTTCTTCTCTAAAGCCCTTTTCCTCACACCCCATCTTGTGCTGCTGTATTTCATCTTGTGTGCAGCCTCTTGTCTTTGCGTTGGCCAGAGCTGTTAGGAGATTTCATACAGTAGCATGTTGTTTTGCCTGCTGAAAACAAACAGTGCATGGAGTCCTTTGCTGTACACCCCGTAATGCTGGTTTTACCTGGCTCTGAATGGCTTTGGGCTCTTTTGAAGGTGTGAATATCCTGTATGTTTGATGCTTCAATGCGGTGAATCCAAAAGCTTGCCATACCTATTTTTAGTATTGAAAAATTTTGACAACTAATGTAAGCCTACGATAGATATCCGTCATTTGACTGCATCACCACCAGCGTACAGCTTGTCACTCTCATTTTGAGCTGATTTTTCCAACAAAATTGAAGCTATTGGCAAGGATGCTGTGGAAGCGTGTCAGAACTTGAAAGTGACAGCAGCTACTGCGTAGTTTCTTTCAAAGAAGTGAGAGGTGGTGTTTGGATTAGAGGTCTTGAGTAAAATGTTCCTCTTCGAGCCTTCTCATTGAAAAAGGAAGTTTCGTCAAACTCCAGCTCACCATTGCGCCATGCGGCAGTTGTGATAATGACTGAACTGCTTTGTGGGTGCTGCTGCGAGGCTTTTGCAACAGGAGTGTCGCAGCAGTACCCACTTCCCTGGTCGGGGGGACCTAGGTTGGAAGCACCATGCACAGCCAGACAACCCTATAAAGCCATCCCGCTGATGGGGAGGTGCAGAAGCTCGTCGAGACTTGGGGTACGTGTGTATGTGCATGCTTGTGTGTGTGTCCGGAAGAGCCTCACCACCATTGGTATCTTCTTGAGGCTGGATGACTAGAAGCACAGCTCTTCTATAGGTATTAATCCTGTATACACAGAGGTGTGTATTTTATCTTCACACACCTGGATGGTCCCAGTAAAGAGCAGGGGGCCTACCTTTGTGAAGTTACGTGCCCTGAGCATCTGTGAGCAACGTGCCCGCGTATGCACTGCAAAGTCAGCGTGAGAACTGCCAGCCCCAAGCAACACGGTGAAATACAAACCTTAAATTTGAGCTTGTGCTTGCTCAGGAGGTCGTTCATGCCTCTGGTCGTTTGTCTTGCTTTCGCAGGCAAGGGCGCTGGCTCATCACCAGCATCCACTCCCTGTAGCTCATTAGAAACCTTTTTCAGGTACCCTTGCAGTGTAACAACAGGGATCAGTTTTCCTCCAGGTTGATATATCTGCTGACCTCTTCAAAGGAAAAAAACCCAAGCAACCCAGCCCTGTAGTTAGCTTACTTCTGGGGAGACTGAAAGGGAGCTGTTTGTGGCTGAACAATACCTGCCTTTCACAGCCCCTTTCCAAATCCCAAATAGAAATGTGAGTCTGGGAAAATTTTTTCTGATAACAGGGAGTGTGGATACATTCACTCTAATATAATTTTTCACAGTGTTAACATTCTCTAATTGTCAAGGGTTTTGTCAATGGGATTTCATTGGACAAAGTGAAGTCAGGTAGCGTTAAACATAAGTTTGATGGGGTAAAGAGTTTCTGGTGGCAATATGATAGTTTCCCACCAGTGTCCTCCTATGAACTCCCACATCACAGAAATCCATTTTGAAAGCTGAAGCTTTAAAAAAATGAATAAAAGTGGCCTAAGTCCACTCTCTTCCTCAGTTTAGCATTGAGTATAAGATGGCTCAAGCCAAGCTGTGTCCCCACTTACACAGAGACTGCTTTGCTTTAGCAGTATTCATGGTCACAGTCCCTGGTCATTCTTGTCAGATGATGAGTTGTCTGGTGGTCTCTGGGTCATGTCCTGAAACATGCTTGACCAGAGGAACAAATAATCACGGTGGCTGTGACCATTAGAAACTCTACTGTGGCTATAAGGACTTGAAGGAACACCTGAGTGGCTCCAGTTGTCTGAAGGAGACAGGACGCTTCTCCAAGGCCATCTGTTTGTGCAGGTGGAAAATGAGAGAGATACAATCATGAATTTTTGAAGCGCCTTGGCTTTGTAAAGTAAGCCATAGTTAAAGAGATATGGTCTGCATAGCTCTGTGCAAGCGCGCTTGGTCCTCTTCATATCTTACCTTGCTGCTGTGCTCAGGGTGAGTCATTCTGCTGAAGTGATTCCCAACCATTTTCTTGCCCAAAGTGGTAATCCATTGTTAAAATGGTATTAACTCCTATGTGCTAATTAGTAGGTGTGCCCAGGTGTGAGAAGCCTGGGACGTTAATTAGGGTTGATAAATACACATTTACACAGGATACAGACTTGGCTTGTGTCTCATGGAAGTCCCTCTCGGCTCCTTTCACAACCGAGGAGATGCTGTCCTGAAGGGGACCGGGCCACTTGTGGAGGCCTTTCTCCTCCTGGCTCTGAGGAGGGGTCTCCATGTCTTAGCTTGAGATTTGGGAGAGCCTGTTGACTCCCTGGAGGGTTGCTAGGATTTGTCTTGCTGATGCTGGAAGAAAAAAGGGGCTTTTCCCGGTGGTGTCATCTTTATTCAGCTGAGAAGGAGAAGGTAAATGTGTGCCCTCTTCCAGCCACAGGTGTTTGCCGAAGGCCACTTCTTTGAGCTCCTAGAGATGATGTACCCTCCAGTTGGTCAGCTCAGTGGCTGGCCTGCTTGTCTCCAGCCTGTTTCAAGTGGAATATGCTAGGTTGTCTGAAAAACGTTTTTTGTAGGTCTTTGCCATTTGCTTAGTGCAGGAGAGCATTAAGATTTATATAAGTTGGCTTGTGTGCTTTCAGAAGAAGCCCACATCAAAAAGGTGTGTATCCAAATACGTCATCTGAGCCAGGGTGACGGGGCCAGGGCCTGGAAATGCCTGTTCTCCCGCAGCGGGCAGGCGTGAGCTGACAAGCTGTGGTGCTGCCTGGGGGGTGCTCTCAGGGAGGCTGCTGTCTTCTGGCCGCTCCACACCTTATCTGAGTGTCTGGGGACACAGGCTCTCCACAGCCCAGACCGTGTCCGCTCACTGGCTCCAGCCAGGCTTCCTTGTAGGCCTGTTGTCTTCATTTTTCAGCAAAGCTCTGGAGGAGGGTGGGTTGCCTGGTATGTGTCTGGGGAGAAGGTTTCCCTCACCTCCCTCCAGCCCCTCTTGAGGATTACAGCCAGGTCAATCTAATCAAGTGCAGGTCTACAGACCTCCCCGCCAAGATGTTAGCTACGTGGTGGCACCTGTAATTCTGTGCATCCCTCTCCATACATTGGGCCTGCTATTTATTACTTGTGGTTTCTTGCTCTGGTGCTATGGGCCACGATGAAGGGCGGGAAATCACTGTTTTTATACAACTGCACTGATTTAAAAACCACAGGTGGTCAGACTGACCTAGGACTTGCTGCCTTATGCCTTGGTTGTCTGAAGCTTTCTGGAAGCAGCTCTTACAGGGAGGGGGGCACACATAGTTCACGCTTTCCTGCAAGTCTCATCAGTGCTAAGGGTTTGCTACAGGTAGGAATAAACTACCAGGAAAAGATGCCCCAAGCTGCTGTGACAGAATGCAAATCGATGTGACGCTGGCAGCAAAAGGGTGTGTGTGCTTCCTTTGGTCCTCTTGAGTTAAAAAACGCTGCAGACAATCACTTGAAATCTGTCGTAGTAAGCATATACGTTCCTCCTTCAGGACTGGAACGTAATTGCTCTGTATCTATGGGAGCTCGTGTGCACGCACGCCTGCGTAGACATACACACTGGTTTCCGTGTAATGGCGAAGCTGTTTCCATGGGAGCGATTCAGGGTGGGTGTTGTCGGAGCTCTGAATGTGGCTCTGCCTGGCGGGCTGTTCACATGGGCTGAAGATGGTGAGTGCCGGCCATGCCCAAGTGAACCTGAAGGCAGGTAGCAGCAGCCCCTGTCTCCTCCTGAGTCACTCGTGGCTTGCCAAACCTGCTTGCCTGCTCCAGTTTGCTACTTACCACACCAAAAACTTCTGTAAGAGGCAGTCCGCTCCCCTGGGCTTTCTCCCGTTTGTTTCTCCTGCCTGGCCCACCAACAGGAGCTGTTGGCTTTGCTCCTGATTATCCATAAGGCTAAAGATGGATCATTTCAGTGCTTTCTACTCCAAATGGTCTGGTCCCATCCCTCCTTCTGCCCTTTTCTCCTGTTGAGGTGGAGGACTCTGGTGCTTATCATTGGCAGTGCTGGTGGTCACGGCTCGGGAGTGGGGGTGGTGAACCTGGTGATTTTAAGCGTGGGCAGATATATCAGAAACATCTGACACTGTAAGTAAAGTTAATGTAAAGTTGAACCAAACCTGCTGTTTGAGGTAGGCTAAAACTGACTGCTCTACCGGGAACCTCGTCTTGCATGCCTGTTTCTGCTAAAGGGCTGTGTACGAATGACTGCACTGGACTTTCTGAGCTCTGGCTGGCCCAAAATAGTCATCTTCTCCCTTCTCCTCCAGCATCTGTAGCATACAGGCATGTGGAGCCCCACTGCCTCATTACAGCTATTTAGACACTGTACAAACATCATACACATTTTGCTTGTCTAGTGTTTAAATTAACCATAAGGCTAAAGATGATTTCAGTGTTTTCTTATCCCAACCCATGAGGTTTTCCTTTATCTTCTCGTTTTCCTCTTACTCTCCCCCCACCTTTTTTTTTTCCTCTCCCCCTTTTTTTTTTTTGTTTCCCCCACTGTTGGGGGGTGAAAGGACACAAGTGAGGGGCTGCAAGGTGCTGAGCTGCTGGCTTGGACTAAACCACAACATGTGTGTATAACCCTGTGGGAGAGCTGTGCTTCTGCATGTGCATTTTGCCATTATATATATATATATTATATATAATGGCAAAAAATAT
>VXBZ01011767.1:36513-154995 GCA_013399135.1 Heliornis fulica | reverse complement strand
TATATATATATTTGCTTTTCCTAATGGTTTTGTACTTTTCCCAATTCCTGGTCATTGCTGGGTTGCAGAAAGCAGAACCACAAAGGATATGGTTGATGCTTAATACTCTATATTTTTGAAGTATCACATGGAGTTGTAAATGTTAATTTGTTTTTAATTTGTTTTTGGTTTTTATTTTATTTCTGTTTGTAAATATTATTTACTGTGTCGTCTGCTTCATTCCAAGAATTGTTTTGTACCTGTTTTCCTTCTCTCATATAAATAGTGCAGAGTCAAGGTGGGGGAAGTTAGGGGGAAGATGGTGCAGAAGCACCATCCGGATACTCACCCAGGGAGAAATCCTCTGGGCCATAAGGGAGTTGAGGGCAGTGACAAAAGGCACCGAGTGGGTCAGAAGTTGGTTTGTTTTTATGTCTTGCTGGTGAATTGCCCCCTGACAATGCAGTGAAGTGCCATGGCCGAGCAGCTGAGCAGTGTGGAGAAGGGACCATGCTGGTGGCTCGCTGGTGTGCAAGCCGCCTCTGTGGCTGGATGGGTGTTTTAGTTCTTGACTCCTCTCCCTGCGTGCCAGGCTGGTGAGTTAAAGTCACCCCGGAGGGGTGTCCTTAGGAATTCAGATTTCGGGAGCCAGTGGGGCTGAGTGACAGCTCATCTGAAGCCTGTGACGGATGGGAGGAATTAATCAGGAGAGGGAGGGAGGGAGAGATGGCAAAAACCCAAACCTTCAAACACACCCAATTGACCCATCTCATCTTAGCATGAAACTTAACGAGTTACACCCACTCTGAAGCAGAAGGGGAATGAAATGCTGGCGCTTCCTCCTTTCTGTTCCAGGCAGCCGGGGCTTGGGAAATACAACAGGCAAAGATGTTTGTGCTCTTGATGATGAGCGGTAAGCTGCTTCGCGAACGGCATTAGCTTGTGCTTGGTTGTGTGTGCTGGGCTGGGGGAACTGGAGCAGCTGAAGTTCAGCTGAAAGCCGGGAAAATGTGTTTGCAGGGTGTAGCGTCGTCATGTTGTCTAGGACACCGTGTGCCTGGGAAGTCCTGTAAGCCTTTCCCTCTCCTAACTTCTGTCTTCCCCCAGCGTGGACTGGGGTGTTGCTTTCTCTGGGTCGCCTTTAAGCAGGTGGTCGGGTGTTGTTTGCTTTTCCAGGGTTTGTATTGCTCGCAGGTAGCTGAAGCACACGGGCTTCATTGCAGACACCGAGAGCTCAGACAGATTGAATGGGATCTGGGGACTTAATAGCTAAATTCTCTAACAGAGAAAATGTAGTATCGTGTTACTTATTAAAGATGCTTCCCTTCTCCAGCTGTCTGGCTTTATTTTCAGTAATTACAGGTTGCCATGCTCTTTAATTGTTGAAAATGAGCCCCGTGAAAGGTTTCAACTTGAATTGAGCTCTGCTAGGTGTTTCTGCAAGGTGGGGAAAGCCGAGACGCTGCGAAGGGCAATGCTGCCGTGCTTTTCAGTAGGGTTGGGACGGCTGGGTCTGGTGGGGTCTCAGTGAAGATCTGATATCGCTGCAGAAGCAGGGGCTGGGGGAAACTTTTCCCTATCGACTTGCTCGTTTTTCTCTTAGCTACTTCTGCTATCGCTTACCGAGTTATTTTATATACTAGTTGCTATCTTTAAATCTCAATTGCCTAATTCTTGGGTTGGTGACAGGAAATGTGAGTACAGAGCCCTGGCCCTGCAATTACTGTGACTAAGCATCAGGGCTAATAACCAAGCGGGCAGCATTGTCTCCTGGCCCTGCGCTTCCCCTAGCAGCTGGCTGCCATCGAGGGGCTGTCTCGCCATCCTCTCCCAGCACACCATCCTAACTTGCTGTCCTCAGGGCTGCTGTAGAAATGTTGGATACAGCTCCTGCTTCCCGAGGGGCGCAGGCTTCCTTCCTGACAGGCAGGGTTCAGACCTGACTGAGAGTTGCGCCGTGACCCATCAGCCGTGAGTAATCCTCCTGTGCAGAGGCTACGTGCAATGCGTACCTTTTGGGGGGAATGAAGTCATGCTGCAGCCGTCAGAAATGTCAGTGCTTTCATCATATCGTTTCATACACTGGGAACCCATTGCCAAGGCAGCTAATATTACCTTCGGCGGAGTCTTCGTGTCCCAGGAGTGATTTAAATTTTCCCATGTGATGATTAGTGCTGTGGAGCGAAGGAAGCTGGTTTTGTGGAGCTCAGTGGGTTGCTTGATTTTCCCCAGCCTGTTTGGAGTTAGAAATGATCTGTTCATTACGAAAAATGTGTGGAAAATTGCTGTGTTAATCAGGGCAAACGGAGCTAAGGAATCAAGTGCTGAAGTGTGGCATGCCCAGTTACGCTTCCTAGGGGAACTTGCTCTCTCAAGGGTGCACCTCTGGTTGTTTTTTTTCTTAAGAGGCTTACAACTTGTTTTGAGGCAGAAACACTTTATTTTTCCAGAATGCCTGTTGGAAAAAAAATCTGACAAACTGCAAATTTGCATCTTTCAAACATGTTTGCTTGAGCTTTATGCTTTTGCTCCGGGAAACCAGTGGTAGGACTCTTGCTGGCATCTGCAGCATAGGAGAGACGTTGGTTTTGCAATGGGAAGAAAAGGGAGCTCCCTTTTTTGGCACAGCAGGTGGGTCTAAAGTGTGGCCTTGCTGTGTGGCATATAGCATCAGTGAGTGCTTTATCATTCTCCCTGCATATTGGCTTTGATTAGTTAGACAATTCTTGTGTTTCAGTGCTGCGAGGATTAATAGCACAAAAAACTAGAGGGTTTTCGGTAGAGGGAAAGCATAGGTCTCTGGAATCAAATGCCAGCTCCTAAACAATTTCTTAAAAAAGAAAAAAAACATGCAAAGGTAATTGTGGCATCAGATCTTTGGAGGAATTCGACGTGAAAGAGGGTGACCCTACTGACATGTCTTTCTCGGTATTATTTTGCTAAACTGGTTGCTGTGCAGTGTGTTCCAGCGAGTTTTATGGCCCAGTAATCCATTGCTGGATGAGGGGAATGCATTATTTATAGATTAGAGTGTTTTAGCATCCTAGCATGGGGTTGTTTAAGGAGGTCAGAATACAGAGTGGTGGAAATGGGATTAGCCCAGCTGTGCTGCAAACAGGGTGGGAGCTGGGGGCGGGGAGGTGGCAGGAAGGGAAGTTATACCGTGGAAGTATTTATTATTTTTATTGTGCCTTGTGAAGCATTGGTCACAGAAGATTTAGGGGATTCTAGAACAAGAATGTAGTTTTCCTCTTTATTGGTCAGGACATCTCAGATTTTAATCAAATTGTAAACAAACACAAATATCCTTTTTCCCTGGCTCAGCAGGCTTGCTCGCTGCTGCTTGTTTGCACTCCCGGTGGGATGGTGTCAGAGGACTCCAGGAAGGGGAAGCACTGGTGATAGCTAACAAACCTCTCTTCCTTCCAGGGAGAAGCTGTCATGTTGTCCCTGCATGTGAAGCCGCCTGCAACGCTCAGCTCCGCGTGCGCGTTCTGAAAATACAGCCCCGTCAGCCGGCGATGAGGCTGGTGCGAGAGGCAACGGGGTAGTTAGTTGATGGACTGCAGAGTGCTTTTAGTGTAATTGCTCTCCCAGACTTCCAATTACGCTTTCAGTAGGACTTGGTATGCAACGTTCTCCAGTAGCTTACAATCCCTTGTGAAGCAGAGCGGGTGTATGGTCCCAGCAGCTGCCAGTGGTGTGAGGGGGTGCCCATGAGGCAGTGCATGCGGCTGGGTGCAGTGCAGGCTGTGGGCTCCTGTGCAGCTGCAGGGTCCTACGAAGGCTCTCTGTGACCAGCCTTGCCTTGGCTCAGAAGCAGCTAGTGGAGAAGGCTCAGTGATCTCACTGCTGCCAGCGCCCGCAGAGGTTCTCGCGCTGCCTTTGTTGGTCTCCTCAGCAGTGAGATCCCTGGTGGCAGGTTGGAGGTTGGCTCATGGAAGACCAACAGTTGTTTGATGCTTGTGTTTTCTAGTGTTGTCTAGAGTTGGTCTAGATTACGGGGTAATTAAAAGCTCAAGCTCGGTGATGTTACCAGAGCTTAGCAAGTCGCCAGGCATTAGCTGTGCTGTGGGAGCTGTGTGCATGCTAGTAGGCGCACGGCAAATGTGCCATGGTGCAACTTCACCAGGAGTAGTCTAAGATCAGTTGCATCACCTTGCATTGCCATAGGTGTTGCTGAGTTGGAGCTAAGGAGTGGCACCTCCATCAGCCGAGTAGGGCTCGACTGCAAATCATGTTGCGTAGGTACATGCTTCTGTAGTGGCACAAGTGTTTGCAAGCAGGGACATTTTGGGAATGTGAGGATGTGAAGGGATAGTAGAGAGGTGGTGCTGGTTGGTGGCCGTGGTGGTGGGTATGGAAGTGTTTGTTTCTGAAGAGGCGGAAATGTTTTCTCTAGTGTAAGATGCTCTGTGTTTCTATTTCTGTTTTCTCTTCCAAACAATTTGGAACTGGCAGGCTCACTTTCATATGACTAGGGCAAGAAAACACCTCAATTGTTGAAGTGACTTTATATTGAGTAATAAGCACATAAACAGCACTTGAATAGCATTGTCTTTATGAAACTTCGCTTCGCTTCGCTTTCTTTTCTCTTCGCTTTCTTTTGTCTTCTTCACAGCTCCTGCTAGGAACTGCTGGAGCAAGCTCTGAAATGGTGTTGTCTTGACTTTCCCAGGTGAGCAAACAGGAGCCCTGTGGTCCTGCAGCTGGGTGCCTCTAATCCTCAAGTCGGAGGGAAAACAAATAAGCCTTCTCCTGTCTGCTTCCCAGCTGAAAATTGCTTTGTTACTCATTTGCATCAACCTGGGCGGGGAGGGTATATTCAGAGTGCTCCAGGCCCTTAGACACTGAAATGGAGACAAAGACTCCCCGTTGTGCAATGCCACCGGGAAGGGAGGTGGGAAGCTGTTGGGTGCAGCTGCCTTCCTCCACCCAGGCAGGAAAAGGGACCAAATCTTGGTCAGGACATGAGGGGTTTGGGTCATGGTCTGGGATGTGCAGAAGGAGTATTATGTGGTTACTGCAAAACCAGAGTGCACTCGAACAGCACCGCTTGATAGGCACGTTTGTTAGCATGGTAACGATGCTCCTAGCTGGAAGAAGCTGAAATTATTTTAACAGCCTGCACGGGGTTACGTTAAATGTTGCCAAAATTCCCAAATCCAGCGTGTTGGAAGACATTAACTGTGTGGTATAAACTTCCCAACCTGAATTTAGAGAACACAAGTGATCAATCTGGATTTAAAAGATTTAAAAAGTATGGCTGCTGCTTGCCAGCTCCGTGCCTGCGGCAGGCGTCTTAGAAGGCAATTTTTGGGTTATCTCAGTCATGGGAAAGCTGCATCTTGATGCTGAAGTTGTATCTCCAAAGGGCTCAGACTCATCCTTGCCCGTGCCCGGGTTTTTAAAGGAATGATGGCAAAACCTGGAAGATGCAAACCAGAGGTTGTCTGCAGGGAGGCTGCTCGTCTCCCTTTGCAAGCTGCTTCCCACCTCACCTGATGTGAGGGTGTCCCACGCACACACAAGGTTCCTCCGCAGCTGGAGAGATGCTGTGGTGGGGCATTGGGTCGTATGGTGTGGCGTGGTGCAGGGTTGCTGGAGGAGACCTGCTGAACAAGCGCTGTGGGACTTGAAGCTTTACCTACTCCCAGGTTTCCTGGGGGGAGGTGGATTATTAAGCGATCGCTGCAGGTTTATGCAGTGAATTAAGGTGGTTAATAAAAAACCTTTGCTAAGCATCTGATAGCTTTCACTGCAGGTGATGCCTAATACATGGCCAAAGGTTGTTTTGGTTAAAAATTACTAATGTGCCTTTTTAACAGTAATAAAAGAATTTTTTTTTCTCCCCTCTTTGCAAAACTTTTAATTTTTTTCCCTTAAATGGGAGGAAAATTGCATTTTTGTTGACTTTTATGGCATCCCAGAGTGGAGTTAGTGAGGTGCTGCCATATGAGATGGGAGCATCCACAGCAGGCACCAGAAATGCCTGTAGCATTGGTGTAAGACTTGAGGCAGAATGCAGCAATCATTTCAGTTAGAAGGGGCAGGATGAAACTTATGACAGAAAAGCCAGTGGGAGTAATTTCCTCGCTGCTTTTATTTTTTGTTGTTGTTTTTAAGCAAATTAATCTTAATGCTTTAGTAACATCTGGATGATTTCTTGGTAAGCATCTTCTGGGAAGCACTTTTTAAAAAGCGTGTGTACTTTGTTATGGGATGAAAAATCACTGTAATTTACCAGCTTGTTTTTTTTTTTCTTTAAATTTGGAAAGTCATACTGTTTGATGTGTTCCTTCAAGCTGTCATTCCTGGAGGCATATGAATGAATGCATGACATTTCAGCTTCTGTTTGCTGTTTAAAACAGGTCTTTATGCTTGACATGGTTACCTGAGCATACCTTCAAGTTTGGAATTTATGATTTGTTGGTTTTGGGATTCTTTTTAAAGGGAAATTTAAGAAGGAACTGAAGATTCTTGAGGAAGAAGTAGATTCAGTCAGTTGTTTTCAGCCACTTGAACTGGGTAAACCCATATAAACATCCAAAGCTGCACGAAGACTTTGGACCCATTAGCTGTGTCCCTGGTAGCCCCTGATCTTTCCTTGCCCCAGAATGGCCGGCAGCGTGGGCTGTCCCTCCTGGCAGGGGGAAAGCTGGTGCCTCTTCTGCAGTGTGACCCCCAGCCTTTTTTTTTTGCAGCAGGGGGTGGGGAGGAGCTGGAAGCCAGGGCGGGGCAAAGTTGCACATCTGCACAGGTACTCAAACAGCTGGAGTCTGTATTTTGAAATGACATTAAGTAATGCGGGGAGTAAGCAGAAGGAGTCTGTCTGGGAGTGTGAGAAAACTGTGGTGCCTACCACAGTCAGCTTTGGACTCACACTTCCAGGCAAGTGAAAAGATGGAGGCTTTTTTGAGGACATGACTTTGGGAGTAAAAATGTCTCCAGGGTGGGGGTTGCTGAGGCTGCCTTGTTGGGACAAAGGGTGAGATTATTTGGAAATCAAGGCTTTGTTGGGAAGGTCTTCCTGCAGCCTCTCTTGGGACTCACCTGGCTTCACAGCTAACAAAGAAACCTCATGTTTCTTGAGGACCTTACAGCTGTTATCATTGGGATCTCCTTTTCCAGGGAAGTGTGTTTGGTGAGAGGGCAAGGAGAAACTGGCAGGAAACAGATGATGGGGAAGGACAAGGATTTGGGACTGGGTGAGGCTGGAGGTGAATGAGCTAGAAGTAGTTGTTGGTCTCTGGACAGGACATGTTGTCCAATGCTGCAGGGGCTGGAGTCTCATTGGGTGTGTGTTGGTTAGTCCTTTGGAAAACAGGAGGCCGAACCACTTGACACGGGCCGATAGTCTGGTTTCCATTGTCAAATGGTGGTGGCTGGTTCCCCCAAAGTATAAGGTGCCATGTGCAAGGGGAGCTGGGACTGCCCCGTTGCACGAGGCATGGTATTGCTTCTAGCTTCCCCCACCAGCAACCGCTAAGCGTAGATGAAACAGTTGACAAGCCGGAGTCTGTGATGCTGTAGATAACAGCTACAGCTTTGTGTGAGCTCTGGGACCAAGGATCACATATCCTTGTGTGCTCAAAAGCAGCTGGGAGCTCCAGTTTCAGCCCACACTGGAGCTTTCAGATGCAACTGCATATAATTACACCAGGGTCCACGGCCATTTCTCTGGAGGCATTTGGGCTGGCTGGTGTCTCAGAAGAAAAAACACTTCAAAAGAACATGCCCCTTGTGTGTATAAAACACAGCTATAACAACTTGCTAAACGTATAGGAATTATGTCAGTGGAGTATACTATTTCTGCATAATTCAGCAACGTGGGACATGAGAGAAATGTGTCTTGTGAAGGTAAACAATGATGCGCTGTAACAGATGTTCGTGTGGTGCCAAGTACAAATGTCCAGGGGAAGAAAGGCTGAAGTCTCTGAAGGTTGACTGGAGGAACCAAGCAAAAGTTCAGCTCCCAGACAGTGGTCAGGCAGGAAGCACTGCAAATACATCTATTAAGGCAAAAAAAGAACATCCTATATACTAAAAGGAGCAGAGCTATACAGGCTGCACAATTATAAAAGGCTGAGGATATTTTAGTATGTGGTTGATGTAGAGTAGCAAACAGTGAAGAAGTCACTATCTAGGGATGGCACCTTATCCTCTGAGACTGGTTTTCCTTCCAGAGGTGCCAACAGAGGCTGTGGTAGCTCAGGGGTTGGCAGGTCACTTCACAGGTGCAGTGTTTTGGGTTTTTTTTAGTGGTTTTGCTCTTGAGACAAGCACATAACACTAACTTAAATGACTGAGCGAGCTTGTGCAAGTAAACCTTCAGGTTCCTGATCTGCACTCAGGGCTTTGCAGGAGTCCTTTTCCCACCAAAAGCTTTACTTTTATGTTGATTTCACTGTTGGTTTTCTGCAGAGGTGAAAGGGAGCTGCCTCCAGTAGGGAAATGTGGTCTGGTGGTCTGAGTAGGCCATTGGTACCTGCCACTGATGACTTACCCAAAGTTCAGGCATGGTTGCTTGGTGCCTCAGTGCCTCTGTAAAGGAAGGTGGCTCCTCACACACAGATTTTCTGGATTAAAGAACATGTACAAAGGTTTTCTGATACTTCTTGAATGTCACTTGCACATTTCCAGTGCATTTTACAGTAAGTTGTTTTCACCTAGAGCTGTTGTCTTCAACAGGAGCAAGAAGTCTGAGGAATTGCCTTTGGAGTCCGTTTGGGTTTCAAATGATCTCATTTTCAGGATGTCAATCTGCTAGCCAGCCCTTGTCAACACATTCACCCCCACACTGGGACAGTGTCCTGGTCAGAGCTCTAGAGTTTCTTAGGGCCAGGGAGCTTGATCCTGCTTGCCACCAGAGCCTGCTCCAGCCTTGCCGTGCTTACCCCAAGTTTGTGGGTCAACCATCCTATTTTTGTAATGGATTTCCAGCCCGTGTTGGCCAAGATGGCCAGATATCCCCCATCCAACTGGGATTTTCCCCAGCACAGCGGGTTGAGGGGAAGCACAGCTGGTCATCCTTAGCCTGACTGTAATTTAGACAAGATTACAGGCGAGCTCCAGATAGCCAGCTTTTTAAGAGCAATCACAAACCTGTTCATCAGGATGTACATCTTGCTCTAAACTTATTGAGACGTGCCAGCTGCAGAGATCTGTTTTTGTGCAGGAGTCCCTTTAAAGTTTAATGTACTTTTTTGCTCACTGAACCCCAAAATGAGTCACTTAAGGGAGCTGCCTCAGATTTTCAAAATCTCTGTCTACCTGTTGCTTCCACTGGCTTTTCTGCAATGCGCCTTGGTCCTAGGTTATTCAGAGAGAGAAGTAAACCAAATCCATTAGAGTATGGCTTTGGCAGCATGCAATACTGAAGAAAAGGAATTAAGGATTAAAGCATTTTCAGCGGGTATTTAAGGTTACACTTTATCAAACTCTCTTAAAAAGAATTTGTATTTAAATATGGGAAGATAAAGGCTTTTACAAAGTTTATTCCTCCCAGAGCTACTGATTCATTCTCCAAATGGCAACAAAACTTCTTGCCTTGCTGCAATCTGCAAAAAGATGTTAGTCACGTCTTAACGTTACTCAGATTTTGGTGGAGAAGGAGAGACAGCAACTTCATCAGCTTCATGCCTTCCTGGCAGTGCTTGCTTTTCACTACCCTCTTTGCACCAGAAAGCACCAAAACCTGCTGCTGGGATTTTTTTTGCAAGATTCTTTGGGAGAGTCTGTCTCAGAAATGAATACAGCTCTCTGGAGGCTTGTCCATCCTCTCCACTTGCCCACTTTCTTGGATCCCCACTTGAAGGGCTTTCAAAAGCTGGGAGGGTTGTCTGGATCAAGCTGGTGGGCACTTAAGGTTGGACTCACCACTCCTGGAGCTCAGTGGGGCTCCCAGCTGGAGATTCTGAGGGGCAGAGATTTGGAATGTTGGCACATAATAGTAATTTTGTACTCCTAAAGCTGAACCAAATTTCACATTTAGACTCTCTGCTAGTAAAATTGATAGAGCAATAAGAGGATTATCTTTGCCCGACCTCTCTTTTTTAAACCTAATAGATGAATTCTGGAGGCCAGGGATTCATATTGCACCATGCCTGACCTACAATTTATTGCAATATTATCTCAAAGTAATTGGGTGGGTCCAACAAGTCTGTATATCAGACCAATTCTGGTCATCTCTTAAGGAGTGCATATAATCCCTTTCGCTTCATTTTAGAGACACCTTTTTAAGTGAAGCAAAGGGATGTTGTTGTTTTTGATGCTCTGATGAAATCATGAGGTGCTGAGCACAGTCCCTTCTGCCTAACTAGGTGCCTGTCACTACCACATCACCTGCACAGGCACCTCACCTTTATAAATGGATTTCTTCTGATTTTATTTCACTGATACAAGAAAGTAATTTCTCCATCTCTAAAGGGAGATCTGAGACACGGAGACATTTAAGATACTTGCCTGTGAATCTGTGGAAGTTTGAGAGCGGAGGCCTAATCTAGTACTTTGGCTATGACATAAAAGCTTTGTTGAAGCTTCATGACTGACTAAACTAATAAACGTCTCAGAAAGCCTGGGTGCCACACGCTAAAATTCATGGCTTGCAGTTGAACAGAATCCTCTAGAAATTAAAAGTTTAGTAAAAGTGGGGCCTCAACTCTAAAGGCATATGCCTTTTTTTGGAAAACACCTCGTCCCCGCCGCCCCCCCCCCCCCCCCCCCCATCTGATCGGACTGTTCTCCTGGAATCTTGTTGAATACGTGAAAATAAGCAATGGTGCTGAGTGTAGAGAAAACAACAGGAACATGAACAGGCCCGGTGTAAGTACTGCTGGTTATTTCATCAGGCTAATAACAGAAAATAGATCTACCCCATGGGGCAGCATTGTATAATGTCAGATTTACTCAGCAGTACAGAATGTGATCTGAAACGCTACCTGTTAGCAGAAGCTGTTTCACCCTAAATCGTGGGTTTGAAGACGGGCTTTCTGGTTGTTTCTGGATGAATGTGATTATCTCAATAGCTGTACTTGAAAGTCGTTATTTATTTTCATTATGACATTGTAATTGAGCTCAAAAGATTTAACCAAATGTATGTGAAGAGCTTGACCCTAAGAATATGAGACAAAACTGTCTGCCTGGGCTGGGTTATCATGATTTCATATAGAAATTGAGGGTTTGTTTTTTTACTAAATGACTATTTATGCTTTCAGCTTGTTGCAGCGTGGTGCAGATAGCCATTTTCTCTTGGCTGTTGTGGGGATGTGCATTGACATTGGACTGTGCTTTTGGGAGTTGGATGATCAACTCTTGAAGGCATGAGGATGCACAGAGGGCTAAGCCAGTGCCTTGCCCCTCTGGAAATTCCTGGAGATCTGTAGGTCCCCTAGCTGTGAGTTTCACAGCATGTGGAGAGGTTTCCCTCACCTCCTTCAATGCCAGTGATACCAAGAGCAGCAGTGGAATTGGATTTTCAGTGCAAAGGGGATTCAGCTGCAGCAGCAGAAGCACCTGTGCATTGATGCAACCACATCTGTCTCTATGCAAAATCATTGTAGAACTGACTTTTTTTTCTTTGTTTTACTGCCAAGAAGGTTATATGGAGACCAGAATTTCGTTTTCTTCATGCCTCTAAAGCTCCCACTAGCTGAGAAGAGTTTGAGGTGTGTGCTGGAGTAGGCACAGGGGCATAGGATCCAGCCAGGGCAGCAGCTGTGTGTGGAGCACTTGGTCCTCCAAGCGCAGGAGAAAAGGTAGCTAAGGGTGTTGTCTTGTGTAATAGCAAGTTAAACTGGGCACTGAGTCACCGACTGCCCGCAGCTGTCCCTACCGGTCCTCTATTGGAAGTTACCGCCCCTGCAGCAGCCGTGGTGGTGAAATAGGGCATTAAGCCGCTGGGCTCAGCCTGTGCGCCTGCATTACAATCAGAGCAGTGCACTTGGGTACACCCATGGGGATGGTTTTACTCACCGCACCCTAAACCAGCCCTCCTGTTGCTATTCATGATCCCTTGCTGATAGGTGAAAAGATGAAGGCTGTGATGGAATCACAATGTGTAAGAGCGAAGAGAAAATACTACATTATCTAAAGTCCACACTGCTAAAATGTTACATTTGTTGTATTTCTAACCTCACTTGAACAATCCTATGAAGTTCTTTTAGATGTTCTTGATGTGGCTAGTAACACTATGGTGGTTTTCTTTGCAGCAGAAAGGTTTTTGTACCATAGAGCAAAAGACTCTACCAGATTTTTCTTCCAAGTCCTGTAGGTTATTCTTTTAATTAAAAATGCAGTAGGTTTTAAGTCCTCTTTTTAGTAAGAGAGCATTGGAAATATTCTAAATATAATTCTTTGTTAGTCCAACACCAGACTGTTCTAATTTTAAAACCACAAAAGTTTCGGCTGGGTTTCCATAACAATTATTAGTTTTTAATGACTTTTGCCATTTTCCCTGATGAAAAATTGACTTATTACTCTTCTAATTCTAAATCTAAATCTGATTGCTGACTTGGTGTGTAGAATTGCTTCCTGGTTTCTTTCATGAAAGGTGCTATAATCTCCTTGGAAAAAGCTGGATGGCTGTTACATCAATGTTTCTAAATGGATTTGGAAATTAGTGGTAGAATTTTGAGGTTTTGGTTAAGCCTGGTCTATCTAGCAGCATTTTGGTGTATTTAAGCCTAATGCTGAAGCGTCAAGGTAGTTTGTGTGACATTAATTACAAGTTTGTGATCAGTCTAGTCCAGGTTGTCATGTTTGGTTATCACGTCAGCTAAATCAGAATTTATGGTTACCTGTCATGATATTGAATGTGATTTATCCTGATTTATTCTTCTCTATTTGCAAGTTCAAACCTATTCTTCTGTGCATAGCCTGTGCTTTTGTGCAGTGGCTTTCACTTCCCTAAAGCTGTTCCAGAAGAGCCCAGAGTCCCTTAGAAGTCAACAGTGGGCAGTGTACTGCTGCCTGGCAGCTGTGGCTAGGCTCCCTTGGTCCCTTCCTGCGGATTCCCATGGGCTGCAGCAGAGACCACAGGTCAAAACCCACCAGGGAAGCTTCTGAGGTGTTTGAGGACACAGAGTCAAGATACCACTCCTGTGCCATCAGCTAGGCTGGCTTCAGTGTTTAAGCAGTTCCTTTGCATACCACCAGGTAGTACAGGGATGGCCCTTCTGAATTATATCCTTTCTGTAAGAATTTATCGACCTGTGACACATGGCACAGCAAAGGGAATAACAAAATTAACAATATTTTGGGGTTTTCATTTTACGTTAATACCAAGAACTGTGTTCACTGTTGTTCAGTTTGTTATTTAATGGTTGCCTTAAATACAGGCTAACTTAGAAAATACCTGTGGTCGACGTCTTAGTTACCCATCCACACCATGTGGCATTCCTCTGAATTGAAATATTTCCCTCAAATTTCATTAATGAATTAATTGTGCAAAATCACCCACGGCGGACAAAAACCTCTTTACTGTTTCATTTCGATAGATAGCGAAGACACCACAAGAAAATGTCTAAGTAGTGTTGTTATGGGATCAACAATTCATAATTCAATTTAGTCCGAAGTCAGCGGCTGACAGGTTAAACTGAGAGCTGTCGTCTTGTCTCCATTAATCTTCATCTGAAAGTTCTCTGGAAAAAATGCTGACTGGGAGATGGCTTCATTGCGATAGGCGTGCCAGCAGTCCTTGCTTCGCATTGATCCACGCTTTGAGCTACACACTCAAACTGAGGGCTAATTCTGTTTGGAATTTTGCATAATTTTTTAATCTTGTTTCTTTTTAATAAAGTTACTTGACAGGGTGACACCTGAAATAATGACCTCAGTGTAGCATCGTGGGACGATACTTAATTTCAGTCACATGAGCGCTCATATAAAACCATCCCTTGAGTGTAGGGGGAGCCGACTTCCATTACAGCAGTGCTGAGATTTGCTCAGGTCTCTTATTATAACATTTAAATATCTTCGTTGCGGGTGAACATCAGATTTCTCTGGGGGAAAAGAGGATGGATTCTGGAAAAAGCTTCATAAACAAATTACATTGGGCAATTGGGATGCTGCTGTGTTTTCCCTGCTTGTTCGAAGTTCCAGTAAAAAGGTTTCTTGATAGTACAGGGACATCCCAGAATTTAAGCTTGGTCAGAAGAAATTGGGAGCCAAAGAAGGGCTGTACCTTTGCCCTTTGAAGCACTATCACACCTATGTTTGCATTTTCTGCATTTTTCATGATCTATTGGCAGAGAAATGTCCGGATAGGTTTCCTGAAAGTAAAGGAGCAAGTGAGTAAAGTCTTTTTATCTGTTGTTCCCAAAGCCAGTTAGGAACCTTTTTTTTTCCCTCTAAGGCTGTTAGATCAGGCTTTAAAAAAGAAAGCCCAAACCCCAAACAATGCAGTAAACCCAGGAGCACCAGAGCAGGTGTTGCCCACTTGTTAAGACAGGTACCAGACTCGTTTCCTTTCCACGATGCGGTTGGAAGTGAGGCTTTAATGAGGAGGATCAAAATGCAACTACTGAGCATAAACTTACAAAGTTGGCCCGTGCCCTAAAATGGCGTATTTACATGCAGAGTTGTAAGAGTGTGTTATTACCCTCGCTGAGCTCCCGTGAGTGCATATAAACCCCTGTACAAAACCCTCCTGGAGTGTTCCCAGCCTTTTCCTTGTTAGAAAGATTAACTGCAATCCTTTCCCCCTACTGTTTTGATATTCCGGATCTCGTTAGCTGCTTCATCATCTGGGTTCCTCTCAGTGCTTCATGCCTCACATTAAGCACGGGCTTTTATGAATGGCTCCAAGAGATGCACTTATACTACTCGGCAGAGAGTTGGCGTTGCTTTCTGCCTACCCACAACTAAACTACTCCTGAGCAGATTTTTCCCTGCCAGCGTACGCACCTTCACGTTGTAACGTTGGTTAGAGCCATCTGGGTTTTTTCGGCATTTTAGTAGAGGCTGAGAAATAGTCACAGTGTGTGTTGGGTGTGCCGTGAGAGTTGTTTGACTGAAATCCCTGACTCAGCAGCCTGGGATGCGTTTGGGTGCATGTTTGTCCAGAGCTTCCTACATCTCCCCTGTATATGAACACTTTTAATGTAAATTTCATCTCCATGCTCAGACTTCACCAGCATGTTTTTCCTTGTCTTTGTGAGAGCCATCAGCAAAGCCTGCTGCCTAATTTCCCAGTGGGGCCACGGGAAGCAGTTCGAGGTGCCCATTGTGTAAAATGGTTTGTGAGTTTGTTCTGGGAAGAGCACATGGCGGGGCAGACTGCAAGCTGGAGCAGAAAGGTACCCTGCAAAAGTGATTATACATTCCTTTTCATGGGGTTTTTGGAGGTGTTTTTTTTTTTTTTTTTTAAAGNGGTGTTTTTTTTTTTTTTTTTGGGGTTTTTTTTTTTTTGTTTGTTTTTTTTTAAGAGGCAGAGAATCTGTTCAGGCATGTTAAAACCTGCGTTAGAAGCGATAATCGAGTGCCTCCCTCCTTTCCCACAGCTGGGTGTAGATAAGACGAGCCAAACTTCGCGTCTGGCTCTCCCGTGGGGGCTGCTGTGAGGTGGAGAGGGGTGAGGTGGTCCAGGGGCGCTTAGCCTCCTTCCCTCCTCCTGTGGCACACAAGCACCCTGCTACCCATGAACAGCATCGCTGCCCATCCCTGTCCCCAACCCCGGGGGGATCTGCCCCTCCATCCTCCTTACACCCCAGTGCTGCTGTAGACCCTGGGTGGTAGAAACCGGCCTCAAACCACATTTCCAGCTGTCACTGTGGTAGTTTGTTTTATGTTGAAACCATTGCAGGCGCGGCTGGATTAAATGACTTCTCCCTTGTGACCCGCTGTGCTGATAAGTGGTCAGGCTAAACAATATTCCGTGTATTAATTGGTGCAGTGGGATTTCGGGTGATGCTCGGAGGGGCGTCACTCATGGTTTTAACATTGTTCCTCTTCAAATATTTGGGGTTTTTTTAATTATCTTTATAAGGCTTTTACTGCCTGCACACATAATTATTAATCTAAGAATTAAATCTGAAATGAACCCTGAAAGTTGGCAAATCTGTCTGAAGCACTGCAAACAAAGGGAGCCTGTCAGCTTTCTGAATCTTTTTTCAATATAAGCCTCCAGAGCAAACAAACAGACAGGAATCCCACAAAAATGTCACAGTTAATGGACTTACTCTTTTCCACACTGTATAAGATTACAGAAGTAGCTAATTAGCTACTGGTGGCTAATTGGAGCCTTACAGATGTCACCAGGAGGACGGTGTAGTGGACGCTGCAGTGTGGAAGACGGGATGTAAGGAGAGGTGATTTTTCTCCAGCCTGTGCTCCCTTTGGCTCTCAGGATTTTACAGCAATGAACATGTTTTGCAGAGGAATAAGAGAGTTTGGTTGCTTTTTGGGTACCCTGCCTGAATGCAGCTGCTGAGGGAATTTCAGGTATTTTAGGAAATACTTATATAAGGGTGTTTCCAAAATGCTTGCTGCCATTTTGCTGTGAAGCACACCTTTTTGTTTCTTTTTTTTTTTAATGGGAAGGTGAGATGTGCTGCCCTGGAGCTGCTACCTGAGACAATGCTGAGAGCTGGCAGCTGGGGAGAGTGGCCATGATGCCTGCCACTGCTGTTGCTTCTTCACAGTATCACAGAATTGTAGGGGTTGGAAGGGACCTTGAGAGATCATTGAGTCCAACCCCCCTGCCAAAGCAGGTTCCCTAGAGCAGGTCACACAGGTGTGTGTCCAGACGGGTCTTGAATATCTCCAGAGAAGGAGTCTACACAACCCCCCTCCGGCAGCCTTCCTTCTCTTTCTCCTCGTCCTCACTGGGACCATTGGGTCTCCCAGGGAGAAAGAGAGGAGGAGGAAGTAGGATGATGAGCAGGACAAGGAAGGAGGACAAGGAGAAGGCCCCTTCCCTGCAGCCAATCCCTGTTGGGGCAGTCCTAGGATGAGGGAGCAAGTGTGCTAGCTTTAGAGGCACAGCCTGGCTGGTGAGAGGTCTGTGGGCCAAAGAAATGGGTGCTAAAAATGACCTCTGCAGAAATGTTTTTTTTTAAAAATCAGAGAAATAGCATCTTGTTTGTCTGAGATGTGGTTTTTTCTTACATTTTTTTTTTTCTCCCATCTGCCTGTTCCTTTTTGGTACAGAAGTAGGTACACGATGCAAATAAGAGTGCAAGTTGCAACTCAGAAATGGGAGAAGCTGGGATGGCCTTCTGTAACATCATTACTTGTTTGCCGGCCTGATCCAAGCCTACTGAATCAATTTTCCAGTGATTTCACAAAGGCTTTCATGTCCCAACGGAAGCAAGGTGTTTCAGAGAGCTCTCTGCAGACAGGAGGGTGGTTGGGTTGCTCGTGTATTGGCTGGTTCTGAGTGAGACCAGCAAGTGTAAGCTCGACAGCTTCCTTTTGAAGAAGAGGATGGTGTTGGCGCTGTGGAGGGAGATACTTTTCCTCCCCTGACAGACCTGGGGGTTCTTCTGCTCACTCTCGTTACATCCAGAAGCTCACAGCCGTGCAGGAGGGAAGCAGTGGGTTGCAGCATGGCAAAAAGGAGAGGCTGTTTGCAATGGGTGGGAGACACACCAACAGAGCAAAGAGTGGCTTTGATCTCATAGCAAGATGAGAGCACCAGGGCAGAGGAATGAAGAAAGGCCTCGCACCACTGATGCTGGAGTGGGGTGCAGCCACAAGATCAGATGGGTGGTATGACACACCAGCACATTGCTGGTGTGTCATACCAGCACAGCCTTCTCGTGGTGGTACAAAGCCTTCTTCACATGGTGGGCACTTAGGCCAGCAAAACGGTGCTTTTGCTGGAAGCATATACCCTGAGCTTGTTTTCCTTTGGGGAAGGACAGAAAAAAAATAAAAAAGAAGAAGTGTTACTGCAATCCATGTCACAGTTTTGCTCCTATAACTGTATTGCAGTGGCCTCTGCAGGCATCATCAGAGGTCATGCTCCATCAAATCTGTGGCTGACTTAGCTGCATGGACAACCGCTTGTAGCTTGGGTCTGGCCTGACTCTTGAGACAGTGCTTTGATACCTGCATTGCAAAGAGCTGTCTTTCCTCCTCATTTAATCTACAGAGAATAACTTTTTCTGGAAAAGATTTTGTAGGATTTGTGGTGGTTGAAAACGGTGCATGATAAAGTGGAAAATACCGTCTTTCACCCCCACCCCACCACCTCTTCTGTTTCCATTTAGCTGTGTCAATGCTGAAAAAAAGGGGTGGAAAAACCCAGGTAAGCAAGAGAAGGAGGTAGTTGCATTTGAAGTATTTCGGTGTCCCTCTTGGGTGGCTTGGAGGGATGTGCAACCCATCAATGCTGAGTGACAAGGTGATCTTTTAAGATGGGAAGACTATCTCTGTTGGCAAAATGACCTGAGGTCACCAGAGCACCTGTAGGGCAGACTCTGTTCTGGAGATCTGAAAACTTAACACTAAAGACCTCTGAACAAGCATAAAGACCATCGGCTTAAAAACAGGTGCAAACACCGCAAAACCAAAGAGTCTTTGTTTAGTTCAGTTGTAAAGATGTCCTCTTTCGGCCCGTCTTTAAAAGGGGTTCCCTTTAATTTTTGCCTTTTAAAATGGCAGTAGTCTCTTGTCTTTGAGGTATATCCACTTGCTGCAAAGAAATAAGTTACTCCTGCCCTAGGTCTGTAGGATCGGTGTGGAGGTGCATTGAGACTGTGGCTGCTGGTGGAGTGGACGGCATAGGGGGGACATGACCTTTTCTGGTGGCCTTGGCACAGGAGGGAGGAACTGTGGCTTTCAAGAGGACTGAAATTCAGGCCCCAAATATTATTTTTTTTAATGTTCATTTGAGTAAAAATCCTTTTATCCAGTAACACAGTGAGGGCTGTGTGCAGAACAGGCAAAAAAATAGTGCTGGGGAGTTACTTGGAAAGTGTGGTCTTTCCTGCAGTTTGGAGATGGCTCCCTGTGTCAGACAGATGCCGTTTATGCAGATGCAGGCGTTGCCGCCAGCTCAGGCGGGCTGAATAATTCACTTGTAAGGCGGGCGTAGGTGAATACGGTCAGTGTGCCCGCAAATACATACACCGTGTGCGCATTTACTGCCATCTTTGTTTTCGTTTGGGCTGGGAACGAGGCCACAGAAAACATCAGTAGCTTTCTCAGCTACTAAAATCATCTGCTACTCTTTAAATTTAAAAGAGGAAACTGGTTATTTTCTTTTAGGACTATTTTGGGCCACATACCAGCGTGAAGCATTGAAATGATGGAATGACACTACTGCTGAAAATGTCAAGTGCTCTGTAGATTTACTGTGTCTTCGCTTGATCGTGTGGCTGATATTTCACCAACCTGGCATTTTTGAAGAGGTACAGCTATTGTTTCATGAAGTGTTTGCATTTCTAATGCCTAATTTCAAATCCCTTAACGAAATCCCACTTAAGCACATTGTAATATTTTAGCACAGTATAATGTTTCATTTATGTGACTGTACCCCACAGTAACTGCCACAGGTAAGAAAAATATTCTTCTTATAAATATTAAGGCAGAACATATTTTAGTGATCTTTTATAAAAAAGGCATTGAACCAGAGCTGACAGCAAGCAGTTTTCCACCAACACTAAGGTTGTGCTTCCATCAGGCGACATCTGTAAGTGCTCTCTAATAAATAACTGTACCAGGTGACTTTCCAGTAATGTTTTACTTTGGGCGAGGCGATCAATTTTTCTATTTTTTTCCTTTTTTTTTCTCTCCTTTATGAATGTTTTATTCACTGAAATGTGGTTTCAGACAGCTACGAAACTCTGGAGCGGGTTATAAACTACGGAGAGCCATAGCCAAGCAATATGGTGTTTTTGGAGCACCCAGGCGGGATTAGGCAGACGTGTGGCAGGACCCGAGGTTCTGAGCAATGGCTACAACCAACAAATTGACTTGAATTCACTATTTTCAAGTGAAAGCTTAATTTTCCAGATGTGTCAATGGAACAGAGAGAATGGCTTCTCCACCTCCACATACCCAAATGCTCCTTTCCATCCTATGCCCAAGAGGATGTCAATCCTCCAAAACCAGGGAGGCTCAGATTTAAGTCCTCTGTCTGGTGAACCTAAAATCTCCATTTTCCACTTCTCCCACGGGAGGTACCTTTGCAGGAGGTCTTCTTGAGGTTTGATTGCTCCTGAAACAGTTGTCCTCAGATTGTCTCGTAATTAGTTGCTTATGCTTTTCAAGTAACATTTAAGTGTTGAGGCACTAAGAGAAAGTGAGAGCTTGGTGCTGTAAAATTCCCACTTAGGATCTGCAATACCTCTTCTTGCTCCTTCTCTGGTGATATGTTTTGACTTGTTTTAAAAAGAAGAAAAAACCTGAACTTGGTTTTGTTGCTCAGCTCTTTAGGATGTCAGGAGCTGAAAGGTACAAGACCCACAGCCAGACATCTGTTGCTGCCAGCTACACATGAGAGCTTGTGTGTACCAGCAGCAACATTTTGCTATAGTTTGCAAAGCCAGAGGAGAACTTGAACCAAGTACCGTGCCTGCCTAACTGTGGAGAAATAGCCCAGCTTCATCAGTGTTTTGGGTTTTCTTTTTCTTTTCTTTTCATATTTCTCATTAAAAGCTTGTGTTACACACCTTTTGAAAAGACGAGCTCTCTCCCTTGATGCAGCTGCAGTCTGTGGATCCCACCAAGGTTGGTCAGTTCACGAAATCCAGGCCAGTCATCATCTCTGGAGCAAGCCAGCTGGATGATCCCCTGGAGTTACTAGTACACAAAGCTGCCTCTCGGCTACATGCTTGTCCCCCGTTTGGCCTCAGGTTTGTTATTCCAGAAGCAAAGTTTATCCTGTCCAAAAGAAATTGTGCATAAACTTGTGCAGTCTTCAGTCTGTGTCCATTGCAACGTGTCTGAGAGAGGGATCACTCTGTCTTGTTCTTTCAGCTGCTGGGACCAGCACCGGTCGCGCTGGGATGATGGGAACCTGCCTTCTGTGTGTCTCCCTTGTCCTGGGTGATCCCCAGCTCATGCAGGGGTCTGGCTGCTTTTAGGCAGGTCTCCCTGATGGAGCTGAGTACCAGGGACTGCTGCCTGTCCCAAGGCCATTTGCAAAGGGGAGAAAGAGGAAGACACAGTCTATTTTAACCTTGACGTACTTTTTTCTGTCAGGATGTAATTACTGTGAATACTATTCGAATTTATGATTTCTTTTAGCCTGCCCTTTTCTGGCAACAGACATAAATCACGTCCTTTTGCAGCCTCTTGTTTCTGCACATGAGACAGTCCTGTTGTTTTTGCCTCTCAGAGTGAAGCTCTGTGCCTCATTGTGTCTGCTTTGCTCTTCTTGAAAGTAGTGTGGCCTGTATTAACCTTTGCCACGGATGACGAGGACTGTGCATGCTATCGCAGATGAGGTCAGTGTCTTCTGTGACAGCATTCACTCCTGTTTCTGCCGGGCAAGTCTCGCCTGTTACTTCCTTTGATTACATTCGCTTTTTTGTCGCTTCCGACACATTGGGGCTTATGGTCCTCTGGGATCAATACAAAAGGTCTCTTCTGTACTGTGACTTTTTCCAGCTTTGTGTCATCAGCACAAGCCTCTGGTACATTTTTTTCTCTTTGCACGTCAACGCTGAAATCATTAAAAAACCCAGTCCCTTGAGCCAAATAATTCTTCTCTCAGCACAACCTCTTTGCAGAGTTTCTTATGCGTATCATCATTCCAATGCCAGGATTTGTCCTCTTCATCTTAACTCGTAGTTTCCTGGAACTATCTCTTCTGCCTTTTCCTCCCCTGGAAAATGGGTCATCCTGTTGGAGAAAGAGGTCAGAATAGCGTGCCATGATCCATGTTGTGTTTTACTCAGTGTCCCATGTCTTCCCATGTTGTTCCCTGTTCCATCTCTCAGATGCGTTCTTCATCCTTGTGTCTGGTTGAGACCAGACAGAAGGGTATGTAGGTCCTCAATGGGATCGCTTGTTTTCCAGTCCGAGGCAGGATCCTGATCTGCAGCTTTCAATGTAAAAATTCTTGACCGTATTGCTGTTGGTGCTTGCACCAAAACTCTCATAGTTTTGGGGTGCAGATGCAAAACTCACGCTGACCGGCACATTTTAAAGTCTTTGAATTTTGCTTCTCAGATACCTCAGAGGTGGTGATTCAGTTGTCTTGCTCCCCGTGCCGTTACTGAAAAGGAGGGCAAGCATGCATTTTATTTTGAGGCTGCACTCAGGTCTGACTTTCCGTGGTTCAACAGGTTTCCAAGGGTTCAGCTTTCCATCACAAAGCTACCTTAGCTTTGGCTTTTCCTCTCTTGATCGGTCCCTTCCTCTATTCCGTGGCAGGACTACTCAGTCCTCCCTGCCTGCATCTTCCCAGGGTGGCATTGCACCCCTTGAGCCCCAAGGGTGTCTTCTGCTAGGATTACCTCCTCTCATGGGTTTTGTCCCCTCTTAGTTAAAGAAACAACAGCTGGCATGTGGCCTTTGGTGTTGTGTGTTCCTCCGGCGGCATAAGAGCTTTGGCAGGAGCTGCATTAGGAAATGAGATGTAGAGTTGTGACTAAAACCGGTAAACCCAGATAAACTCAACTGTGGTGCAGATACATCTCCTCAACGGCGGCGGCGTTTGAGTGATCAGGTTCTGTCAGAACGTGCGAGAAACAATCTGAGCGTTTAATTTAACTTTGACAGTGGCAAGCTGGTACAGACCAGCTGAGTTTTGCATGAATGCTTGCTTTTTTTTTCCTTTGTGCTGGGGAAACAGCGAGGGTTTATACTGTGGTAATACAAGGCTGAGAAACCTGCTCTGTTGCAGTTGCTATCATCGCACTAGGTGAAAACAGCAGACGCTTGGTGATATGCTTGCTTGCCTCTCCTCCCAGGCTCTGAATAAACAGGAGTTGTAATTCTCAGTGTGGAGTTTTGTGGATCATGGCTGCCTCTTCACCGGGGGCTCCTTTTTGTTTCTCTCCTCCTCTCCGGCAGTGCCAGTGGGAGCACTCAGCTCTCTGCAGGCTGAGCCTGGTTGTCCTGCTGCTAGTCCTGGGTTTGGGCCTGGGTGAACACCCAGCATCAGGTATCTAATCTCCACCTTGCCCTGTCCCACAGACATTTCCACCTGGAGATGCCGGAGCAAACCCCCAATGTGCCCAGCAATAAGCTCTCTCATTTTCAGGATGCATGGGATGTTTTAACATGTGCTTTCTGCCAGGCTTTCCTGCTTGGAGTTGCCCAGTGCCCTTTTAAATTGGGAATATGGCCATATTCCTCCCTGCAAAACACATCTTGGGTCTTTCTGCAGTGGACGAGAGCTCTCTTCTTTGTGTTTTTCAGGGAGGAAAGGAGAGATGGGAAATTCTCCCTGGCTTGCCCCAGGTGGCAGAGGAGGCAGGCTGCCAGGCAGGTATCGAGCCCTGCTCTGCAACGCTGCAGCTGCTGACTTCTCCATCCCAGCTGGGCACAGTGGCAAACCATTTCAGTGACAACCCAGTCTTGCAGGGTACTGATTTAAAAGCAGGAGCTCATGGGAATTGATGCTGGTACCAAAACCTGCACGAGGTGTGCTGTAACCTCAAAACAACATCCTCTGCTTCCACCTTTTCCTTGATAGACTTCCCATGTGGCCTCGTTGTGGAAGTTGTTACTTTTACGTCTTTTCTACTAATTATACAGTATACCCTGTAATGCTTTTGTACCTTAGTGAGGTACCTTGTTCTCTGTGAGAGTGTGACCAAGATGTGGAAGCTACTCTGATCATTCATTCACCCGAGTTTAATTTACCACCTGTTTTTCCTTAGACCTCTGGAATCCCTCTCTGGTATTTAAGTTGGGGTATCTAAAATTAGATACTCGTCTTCATATCTCAGACACCATCTTAATGATCTGTGTGAGGCCTTTGGCATTACTTGAAAATCAGATTACTTACCTCTGTGCTTAAATGAGGATATATATACACGAAACACTTCCTCTCCAATTCCCCTCCGCAGTTATCGGCCTTGATTTTTTTCCGCAACGTTTTAATCCTTCACATCCTGCCTGCAGAGGTTCCCTGGTCACTCAAGCCAAGGGTTTCAATCTTTACTGATGGAGACCATGCGCTGGGTGATTGTTCTGGGCGTGCACGGTCTGCCGTGTCCAGCTCGGCTCCTTCCTCCGTCTGCCCGTCCTCGGCTGCGTGGTGAGCGCTCTGATGCATCCAGACAGGGCTCTGTCTTCTTGTCTGAACATTCTCTTGTTACTTTTAAATAAAGGGTTTTTTTTTCTAATGCACGTGGCACATCCCTGTGTATCAGCAGTTCTCTGATCATTTGGTTCAAACAGAAAGCAAAGTGTAATAACAATAACCCATAATCTTAAGGTAAATAAACAAACCACACCTTATTTTTACTTCAGCTGCATTTTGGGTGTTTTCGTTTCTTTTTTTTTTTTTTTAAAGTAACACAGAAACACGTGTGCAGTGCTTGTAGCTACCTTCCGCACTCTCGCCCTGCATGGAGGCCAAGTGGGCTCCTTCATCCCGACAGCTCCTCACTGGCTTACTGCTGGCTGCGGCTCCCCAGAGCGAGTTATAAAACCCCTCCGCTTCCCAGGACGCAGCATGCAGACTGCTGCTCATCTGCCCCACAGGCTCCAGGGAGTTGGCCCTGTGGCTTCCCATACATTTGCTTATGTCTGATGATCTGAAATTAGAATCCTTTCCCCGTTTTGCCCTTTTCTGTAAATGTGTAAAACCTTACAGATTTGCCCTAGGGAAGAAAAGGGGATTTTCCCACCATTAAAAATAAAAGGGAAGAGAAGGACAAAGACTTAGAACAGGTTCAGATACCTGTAAAAATGATTTAAAAACAAACCCACAGCCATGACAATTGTGCACATCCCCTCGTATAAATATAGAAACCCTGAAGAGGGGGCTTACCCTTGGGCTACCTGCACTTCTCTTCCATTAATTTGTTGCCAGGACCCCACGGTGCTTTGTCAGTGATGTGTTTCTGGCTTTGTTTGCTTTAGCTGTGATTAGGGGACGGCTAACTGATGGTTTTAGGTCTCTTGATGGACCTTCTTCGCTCCCTGTCTTTCTGCCCTTTCTTCCCTCCCTTAGAAGTTCTCCTAGGCATGGTGCTACAGCAGGAGGGACAAGGCTTCCCACATATTTCCTTCGAGAGTTCTCCACAAAAAGAACATGGGTTTAATTTTCTTTCCCCTTCTCATCTTCTGGAGTGATATTGTTCATAGAATCATAGAGTGATTCTAACTGTGACAGGCACAGAGGTTGCACGTTAGTGAGACGGTCACAGAGAGGTTTGGCAATTCCATCTCTGCTGGATGATTCTTGCAGAATTGCAGATGGTCCCTCCAGCCTTGTCTGGGTGGTCATTGTTGTCAGACTCCAGTTTGAGGAGCCATTCACTTTGATGAGTAGTTGAAGCCATAGTTCGTTTAAAACTTGTTTTTCCCACAAACTAAAGGTTTCTGTGGAATTTTAGATGTCATACAAAGAAAACACAAAATGGAGCGTGTTTGTCATTTATTTTCACTAGTTTGAAAGTCAACCAGCTTCTGCAATCCATTAGAGTTGATCTTGGAGCTCAGTGTTGTGCCACTGCCAACAACATCCTGGCCTGTATCAGGAATGTGACTGCAGGAGTAGGGAAGGGATTGTCCCATTATACTCAGCTCTGGTGAGGCCACACCTCAACTGCTGTGAGCAGTTTTGGGTCCCTCACTGCAAGAAAGATGCTGAGATGCTGGAGCTTGTCCAGAGGAGGGTGATGAAGCTGGTGAAGCGTCTGGAGCACAGATCCTATGAGTAGCAGCTGAGGGAGCTGGGGCTTTTGAGTCTGGAGAAAAGGAGGCTGAGAAGAGACCATGTCGCTCTCTACAACTATCTGCAAGGAGGTTGTAGAGAGGTGGGGGTTGGTCTCTTCTCTTGGGTAACAAACAATAGGACAAGAGGAAATGGTTACAAACTGCACCAGGGGAGATTTAGGTTGGACATCAGGAAGAATTTCTTTACTGAAAGGATTGTCAAGTATTGGCACAGGCTGCCCAGGGCAGTGGTGGAGTCACCATCCCTGGAGGTATTCAAAGGTGAATAGATGATGTGCTGAAGGACATGATCTAGAGGTGAACTAGGCAGGCTTAGGCTGTGGTTGGACTTGATGATCTTAAAGATCTTTTCCAACTCAAGTGATTTTATGATTCTAAATGCACTGTCAAGAACAGGAAAGCTTGGGACATTCAGAATTATATTTCTAAGCCCATGTGTGCACCCAGCCCTGTCATGGAAAGCCCTCTCAGACAAAGATCTGGGCACAGACCAGCATCTACCTTCCATCCATCCATCCATCCATCCATCCATCCATCCATCCATCCATCCATCCATCCATCCTTGCATCTCCTGTGGATGGCAGCCTGTCATTTTTTGGAGGGCAGCCCAGGGTTATGGGATGGGGAAAGCCAGAGTTGTCAGGGCATCGGGACCCTGGAGCATACTAGAGCATTTACCTTCTTCTCACGGTAGATGATTTGATAGATTGATTTCGGCAGCAATTCATGTTAACTAGAGGTAATAAAGGCTTACAAAAAGTGCCCTCCAGTGATAAATAAAGGGCCTGATTCTCCATTTCAGGAGACAGGATCGAACAGCGGAGTTACAATGGCGTGGAACTGGGATCGTGGGTGGGGAATGCAGCCCTGAGCCACTGATTAATATTAAATAGTTTCTGTATAAAATAACTAGTGCTTTCTGTCTGTGTATATATGTCCCTGTGGCTTATGGTAGATTTACAGAGGACTTCTCAAAGCTTAATGACCAATTGATCTCACATCTGCAGTTCCTTTTGCAATCTGACAGAAAACGATGCATCATGAAATCAGGAAGCAAAAATAGAGTTGAAAGAGAGCTGTCATCCTCCTAGCCGACTTCCCGTGTTCACCAGACAAGGGGATATACTTGCATACTTACTTTTCCTAGCTGGAAAGGAAAGGTTCTGCTTTGAAAAGAAGGCTTTTAGAAAACTGCAGCATCAATAGTTTCCATACGTTAATGTTTACGTTCAGTGTCCGTGAGCAAAAAGAAAACAGGTCTGCCATTTTTTTCTAATCTCTTGGAATTGCAAACTCCTCTCAGCATGTGTAAGTCAGACCTCTCTTCACTGTACCTAGAACCCCAGGTAGCAGATGTGATGAATAACAAGGTGCGCCTTTAATTTATTCTGCTTCCCTATGATGCATTCGTTTAATCCATTCATGGCGGTTTGCTGCGAGCTTCCTTTGTTTGGCTTGACCTACGTTGCTGTGTGATGAGCCCTGTGGGAACTCCTTGGCCTGATTTTTCAAGGCACTATTTTGTGGCTGTGAAATAAATACAGCTGTGCTACTTCCAAACCATCAAAGAGTAAGAGGAGTTGCGCTGATGGATGTAGACGTCGGCATAGCTGCATGCATACATGCGTCACAGATGTATGCACACATATATGTGCGTGTACAGGTATGTTTGCAGGAGTCAGCTCCTGAGACTGAATGTTTTGTCTTGAGCACAGAAGTTTGAAAATCTTGATTTGATGTTTCTTTTTTAACGGGGCGAACTGTGCTCTGTCGTGATGTTTACAAGTGTCCATCTATCTGGCAACAGTTGCGAGTGAGTTACCACTGGTCTGAGTGTGCGGTCAGCTTCCCCCTTGGTCACAGCAAGTGTCCGCATATGGAAATGTGTCCTGTGTGGGGAATGGCTTTGTGATGGGTAGCAAGTGTGTGCTTATGTTTGCTTCTGCCTTTCCTCCTGGTGAAGGACCATGGTCATCCCATTTGTCAAGGCTTTGTCAGTGGGAAGTTCTTGTCTGAGGCTGCTTTGACATTGTAGACCTCCAGAATTGCTGCTGCGGCAGCGCCCCGGCTGTTGGGTGAACTGGGAAGCAAGGACCATTCCAGTGCGTATTAATGACAGAGTGTGAAAAATTGACATTCTTCACGAAAAGTGTGACTTGGTTTCATTCAGGAAAGACTCTCCCAAGATGTAAAAGTTATTAGGAACAAAACTTTTCAGGAAAGAAGCCGTGGATAGTGAGAAGGATGCTCGTGGCAAAGGACATGTCCAGTCCTTGAGATGTTGAATAGAGTAGTAAGGATTTGGATAATCCGGTACCTAGTTGTAAACATCTGCTTTGGCTCTCCCCACATTTTTAACAGATGAGTGCAAGAAGAGAATGATTTCTCTCGCAGAAGCACAGGCAGCGTGTGATAACGTTGCATTTGGTTTCTCACAGAAGTGACCAGAGTTTGCTTCAGCCCAGTGCAGGTTTTTCTAAATGAGTTACAAACTCCTCAACAGCCTCTTAAGGATGGAAAATTTGATAGAGCTTAGCTATGTCTGGTTTGTTTGGGTTTTATTTTCTTCTTTGGACAAGATGGTTGCAATGCATTTTTCCTTGGAGGTGAGGAACGCACACTGCAGGGCTGCTCGTGGATGCAAGTGGGAAGACTCTTGCCTGTAGGACCTTGTTTTGTCAGCAAGATTCCTGTCTTGCAAATTATTGGCAGCTGGCATGGTAATGAGTCCATTTCAATATAAATGAGCTTCATTTTATTAATTTCTGCCAGCTCCTGAGCAATTCATGAACTGCTTTTCAGATCTGAACCAACAGCTTGGGGGAAGAGGGGGAGATGGGGACCAGAGAGGAGAACATGAAGGAGGAAAAGAAAATGAGAACGTTTTTAATTTAGAAAGGAGCCGGTGACTCTCATCCCTTTTGAGAATCCGGCCAAGGCTGAGGATCACAGTTTCCCCAGCAAGAAGCTCTCATAACATGAAGGGCATCAGTAATCTCTTCCAAGGGTTTTTTGTTTCTTGAGAGGATGTTTGCAAAAGTTTCTATGTCTCAAAACTTTGCACGCAGCCTTGAGTTGATGTTTCGCTGCCGGTGTTTGGCTGGGAGAAGAGAGTTGGGTGACTTGAGAGCCAGCTTGGGCAGCCCAGCCCTCCTGTGGTTTGTGGTTCTTGGTATCTCACGGGAACGGACCTCAAGCTGCAAGAGCACTTGCCAGTGGTAGCAGGCCAAGAAAGAACTGGAATTTGGTACCCACGTGAGTGCACACATGTGTGTAACTTGGGGACTGATCTTAGTTGTCTTAGAGATAAATGGGTGCAGACTGGTCTCTTGTATCCCCGCCTTAATGAATGCAATTAACCCAACGATCCTTTCACCATGCACAGAAATGCATGTAAATGCTGTGCCCTACATGTCTGATTCTCCCTTGAAAAATGTTAATGAAATCCCTGCTCAGATAACTGCCCTTTTCCTAAGTGAGGCGAAGTCTCTGCTGAGGCCTTCCACTTTGGGGCCTGTTCCCTGGGCTATGGGGTTCCCCCTTGCTGCCCGAGGTTAAACCCCGCTTTACTGGACGGTGCCTTTCTCGGCGGCTCTCTTGGGATGCGGGTGTGTTGTGGGACCCCAGGTTTTCTAGCCTTGCTCGAGACGGATCATCCTCAGCAGGGAGGGATTGATGTCCGGGGGGATTTTTATCTTATGGAGTGGTGGGAAGAGCGACTCTCTGCATTCAGTGCTTTGGGCTGACGGTGCTTGACTGGTTTTTTTGTTTATTCTGCCGTCACCAGATTCATCACTGGAATTTAAGCACAGCACTCACATGCTGTGTCACACAGTGTTTCTTAGGTAAGTGATGATAACAGAGCCTGGCAGAAGGTGCCCTCCTGTACAGCCCGTTCCTGCTAAACCTTTGTCTGATTTTTTTTTTTTCCTTCTTTCTCCCCTCTTTCTCCCCAGGTTTTTGGCATGTAGTCATAGACTCTGACGTGAGAGTAATGGAGTCGCTGAGTGGCAGGTGCTGACAGCTTCTGCAGTCCCCGTAACTGTTCATTTTGGTATCATTTGCCATTCTGTACCTCTAAATGCCACAGCTCTCTTGGGGAAGGTTGCGCTGGACACCAGTACTGCCTCGGAAGGTACACGTGTGTCTGCATATTTTTCTCCAGGACTTTGCCATGTTCTGTAATGGTTCGAGGGGAGGGGAAAAATTGGATAAGCTGCGAGGAGATTATGGTTACGCCAGTTTAGCAATACAAAGACATTTAAATGGCTATCAAGCAGCTACTGATGACATCTCTTCCTCCCTCTCTCCTCCTCTTACTTGAATTGCCTTCAGGGCCTTTTTGGAGTCCATCCGAGCTTTAACATATGTTAAGAGTGGCTTTACAAAAAAAAAGAAATGGCTGGTTAAAAGGTTCTGATTTGAAAGCAATTAAATATGCTGCTGGAGTTTCTGAGAAACTCAAAGGCTTAGTGTGGAATTTCAGCCCTTTCCTGCCCTTTTGAAAAAGCACATTTTAATTACAATGAAATGTGTATGTTCACACTTGGTTATTAGTCTTGTACATTTTCCTGTGTGGTTCTTGCGAGTTCAGTAAGAATCTTTGTTGTTGGCTGGCAGATTTTTAGCAAAAGTTTATTTCTGGGGGCTCATTGCTTGCTGTGGATTTAATCATTGTTCTGGTACTCCAGCCTTCAAGCTCCACTCCAGGAGAAAAATACAGATTTGTCACCAGGGCCTCCCACTACAATCTAATTTTAAATTTGCAATCTGTTGTCTTGCGAGGTGCTTCAGATTTGGTTGGAAAGTTAATACGTTTCAGATTTTCTTCTGGAATCTAAAGGCTCAACTTTTTTGCACGTTTGAGAGTAACTTCAGTTTAGTTGAAGTGAGTATTTGGGGTTTGTAATTATTTTAAAAAATATTTAATATTGGGGGAAAGGGAAGATAAAGGAAAACAACCATTTTCAAAGACAATACTAGTCTTTGATGGGGCCATCATCATCATTAGTGGATCTGGAATGTGATCGTCTTGACGTGCAATTTTTTTCTGCAAGACTCATCCAGCAAAAACTCAGGAATTCAGCTAGAGCTCAGTCTGGCTGTCCAGAGTAGTTGATGTAGGGAACAGTGTTTTCCCCACAGCTTTCCTGTGGAATTTGTGTTCTGCCTGCTGATATCCTAATGTCGATATCAATATTAAGTTTCATATTTAAAAAAAACCCGCACAACTCAAAGCCCTGTGCTCTCTCTTGGCGTGCAATCTGGCTAAAACCTGATCTTCCTGGCCCTGGTCGTTTGAAGACTTCCACAATTTTGCCATTTTCCCTGCCCTGACCCAGGAAGGAGCAGATCTTCTCTGAGAGGATCCTGTCCCAGAGCAGCCAGTAGATCAGTGGTCAGGCCTTTTCTCCAGTATATGGAGGAATAAGTTGCCACCCCTCCTTTGCCTGGCTTGGTTTGCAGATATGAATCTTGATCTTCTGCATCTTTGGTGAGCCACTGAGTCACCCAGCTGGTGCCTCCTCCAGGAGACATGCCTGTCTCCCCGCTTTGGTTTACAAGTCTGTCCCTCTTGGGGCGGAGGAGCATTTCATCAAAAGCCGTCTATTCCCATGAAAAGCTTGGGTTTTGATGAATCAACATTTTCTGCTGAAAATTTTCTAACTAGCTCTGCTTTGCAGTGCACGGTCTGTGTGCACTAATCTCTCCGAGCTTCGGAGGGTAATTCAGAACAGATTTTTGAGGCGTCGCAATCATTGGTCAAGCACGACAGACCTGTTTAAAGTATCAGGATGTGTCACACTTGATTTATGTTGTGTCCTGGTGGTACCTTGATAGGTCTTTAATGGTCACCTCTGGTTTTGGCGGCTGAGCTAACACGGGGGGCCTTTTTCCTACCGGCATTTGCGTGCAACTCCCATTAACATTACTCATTTTTTAATTTGACACAGATTTTTTTTCACTGACTGCACTAAATTCAGTTAAGCCGTAGACAGGCTGCATCTGGCTGTTGTAGCTGGAGCAATTTAAGATGTTTCTGCCTCCAGGGTGTCTGCTGCTGCCTCTGGGAGGGGGAGGTTGGGGTTCTCCTGCCCAGCGCCGGCTCCTGCTTGCTGGGGACCCTGGCATCTGTTTCAGTGTGAATTGACATCTTTCAGTGCTGCCTTTCCACATCTGCCTGGGTTGGCCTTACAGCTTACTGCTGCCAAAAAATGGGGGAGGTGTCCCTCACTGTCCCTCATTCCCCAGGTCCTGTGTCACCCTCCAGCCGAGCTTCCCCATCCTCGCCCAGATGGGCACCCTCTGGCATGTGTTAGTTCAATTCATTATCCCAGCAAAAATAAACTAACACAGAAAGTCTTGTTTTCCCTCCTCCCCCCCTCCCCTGGGTTTATTTTCTGCTGTTTTAGCTGACTCAGGTGCATGAGCTGGAAAAGCTCAGCCAGAAATTCAGAGGGGAGGCAAAAATTGGGATGAGAAGGTAGGACGGGGGTCCCTTCCAGGGAGAGCTGTTTTTCTTAAGCACCCCACAAGTGGCCACCCTCAGCTTCACCCGGTAGGGCTGATTGTGTCCCCTCAAGGTGGGCTCAGCCTGTTGTGCCCTGGGGTATCCCTGAGGAGGGATGGTGACAAAATGCCCCCATCGCTGCAGCTGTATCAGCAGCACTATGGCTACCTGCAGCCCCACCTGCAGCGAAGAAGAACTTGCAGCATACAGTGGGGGAAATCAGTGGGATTAGGGTAAGGTCCCTCCAGTTGTCCTTCCTAGGGTAGCTATGGGCTAATCGCTGGGATAGATATCCATCTGTCTGCAGGGTTTGCAAATCACCTAAAGCGCTAATTCTCGGGATTAAAAGGGACAACTCTTTACTTTGAAGTCTGTCACTTCTTGCCACTCTCTCGCAGATACTTCTCATTGTGTGAAAGCACTCAATAAACATTCCTGCCACCATCTGTGGAGAGAAGACTTTCCTCCTTCCAGGAGAGTGTTTTCTACCAGCGTTATTTTCTCACGGGATGCAGCCTGAGCTGCTGCTCCTTTCTGTGCCAAGGCATTTGTGGTTCTCTTGCTTTTTGTCTGGGTGAAGTTTTGCCTAGTGTGCATGGAGGAGACACCGAGGTGGTGGCACGGCGCTGCTTTCCACAGCCACACTGCCCCGTGTTTTCATCATCAGGTGGTGTGCAGGTGATGCTCCTGCTCTTGGGAAGCTCTGTTTCTGCAGGTAAAGAACCACTTTTCAATCCTTCAGGATTTCAAGAGGACTTTTAGAACTGCTCTTCCTCCTTAGATAGGAACTGAAGTGATGGCTGCATGGCTGGAGTCTGAAGATAAATGCTTGAATGCTGGGATGGGCTTTGCAGGCGGTGGAAATCCTGTCAGATGAGAGTGTGGTTAGCTAGAATGTAAGAGTCAAAGGAGCTAAAAGCATTACCCCATGAGGGTTTCTTTTGCAAGATGGGGAGCGTTGAGATCTGGTTTTAGACATCAGTGGAAGACAAAATGCAGTTCTTTTGCTATAAAATGTTTTAGAAGCAAAAGCTAGCTGATATTTGTTTTTCAGTCCAATCCATGTCAAAGGGCTATAGCTTTTAAGGAATATTAAACCCTCTCTAGGGATTTATAATGCTGTCTTTTTTTTTTTAAATTAAACCCTGTCCTCTGTTCAGCACTTTTATTTTTCTAAACAATCCATGATAACTAAGTTTCATGACAGCCAATGGGAGTTCAGCCATTAATTTCAGTAGACACAGGGTATTTCCTGGTGTGGTTTACATGACATGCTATTATATTTACTCTAGATCCAGAAATGCCCAGGTATTTATGTAGGTGCCTGTTACTCCAGCACTGAACAGATTTTTCCCCTTGGACACGACCTGCTTAGCTGGGCAGAAGGGTAGAGAAGCAGAGTCTGCTGACTGTGGTTGGAAGTATCAGTGCAGAAGTGCAGTTCCATCATACACATCCAGGGCTGCCTATATCAGAACTGCTGTGCCTGTGTTAAGCACAATCAATTCCTCGCTTTCTGTGTAATTTATGTAGGGCTAATTCAGTTCTGTGCAGCAGTGATAGTGTGTATTTAGATAGTGAGGGAAAAATACATGAGCACATTCATTTTGTCAGTGCCTGGCTCAACACTCATCAGGGCATCCTGTTAAAGAAGAGGAAATTGCCCCAAGAAATTAAAATCTCCAGACTATTTTACTGTCAGGGCAGGGTTTTTCAGTTGTTGTGGTGGGGTTTTTTATTTTTCTTTTTTCTTTTTTCTTTTTCTTTTTTCTTTTTTCTTTTTTCTTTTTTCTTTTTTCTTTTTTCTTTTTTCTTTTTTCTTTTTTCTTTTTTCTTTTTTCTTTTTTCTTTTTTCTTTTTTCTTTTTTCTTTTTTCTTTTTTCTTTTTTCTTTTTTCTTTTTTTTCCATCCGAGTCTAAAAGGAATATCTCAAAATGATGAAGTTGTGCTTTGGAATGTCTGTGCAAGCTTTATGGACTATTTATCTAGACATAATTGTCTGGTGTGTAATTCAGGATCTCCTATTTAATTTTGAATGGCTATGTACTTCAGCATTTATTTTTCTTGTTCTTCTTCTTACTGGCCAGAAGAAGCCAATATTACTGATGAAATCTTTCTGACATTTGTTGAGTAAGATCACAGACCTCAAAGTGTTTTTCAGAGTTGATCATCTCTCCCATCTCCTAGATGGGGAACCTGTTTCACAGCAGGACGTGCACAACTGAATAATGCAGGAGGCTGGGTATGGAGATGGGGACAAAAACCCAGTCTCTGCGTTCCAGCTCAGTTTTCCCTTTGCTAGATCAAAGTGTTTAGATCTAGCTATCTGCTTCTGAGTGAGTAGGAAGGAAAGGTTATTTTTGTATAGTCTGAGTCACTCATGCTAATTTACTTTTCATAATATGGATTTCTTGTGTGGGGCTCTCTGTACCTGTTTAATGTTGCACTGTTTTTTTGTTCCAGAAATCAAGCCTATCATTAGCTCGCTGTGGAAAAGTTGAATTTGTACTTTGCTGTTGGTGCTTCAACTTACAGCTCTTAGGGAAAAAAAAAAAGAAATCTCAGATAAAGGCAAATATCTATCCACTTTTTGGCATCTTGTTACATGCAGATAAACAATAGCTGTTGATTTTTTCTGAGTTTGTAGTCTTGTCTGCCAATTGCGAAGGTAGTGCTAAGAGTCATGTGACTCTGCAGAGCTGAGATTGCTGGGGCACACTGGGGGCAAACTGTCTCCAGTTCACACCCAAGCTTCAAGGTTCAGTACTTCTACCTTTTACACTTTTCATTTACACCAGCAGAGCTATCCTTTGGCTTTTTCCTATATACTGATTTATCTGAGTTGGATTTATGAGTTTTTCAGTACAGTTGCTGGCTCCCTTAATTAATTCTATAATATTAATTGCTGCTGTTAAACCATAAAATCACAGAATTGCAGAACAGTTTGGGTTGCAAGAGGCCTCAGAGCCCATCTAGTTCCATCCCCCTGCCATGGGCAGGGACACCCTCCACCAGACCAGGTTGCCCAAATCCCCATCCAACCTGGCCTTGAACACTGTCAGGGAGGGGGCAGCCGCAGCTTCTCTGGGCAGCCTGTGCCAGGACCTTACTGCCCTCACAGGGAAATATTTCTTCCTAATGTCTAATCTAAATCCACCCTCCTTCAGCTCAAGGCCATTACCCCTTGTCCTATCACTCCATGCCCTTGTAACCAGCCCCTCCCTGTCTTTTTTGTAGGCTCCTTCAGGTACTGGAAGGCTGCTACAAGATCTCCCCACAGCCTTCTCCAGGCTGAACAAGTCTAACTCTCTTGGCCTGTCTTCATAGGGGAGGTGCTCCAGCACTCTCATTATCTTTGTGTCCCTCCTCTGGATTTTCTCCAGCAGCTCCATGTCTTTTTTTTGTACTGAAGACCTCAGAGCTGGATGCAGTACTCCACATGGGGTGTCATGAGAGCAGAGTAGAGGAGCAGAATCACCTCCCTTGACCTGCTGGTCACGTTTGTTTTGATGTAGCCCAGGAATTCAGTTGGCTTTCTGGGCTGCAAACATGCATTGCTGGGTGATGTTGAGCTTCTTATTTAGTAACACCCCCAAGTCCTTCTCTTCAGGGCTGCTGTCAGTCCATAGTTGTGCTTGGGATTGTGCCGACACGGGACCTTGCACTTAGCCTAGTTGAACTTCATGCAGTTTGCATTCATGTCCTGCAAGACTCGGTGGAAGCTGTAGTGTAGGTTTTGGTACAGGTTCATTAAGAAAAAAAGCTCTTTTGGATATAGTAGAGCATGCATGTGTCTTCTTGCCTGCATGTTTCATTGCTGCCTTTAATGGTCCCCACTCTCTCCCCTTGCAGACTGTGACACCATGGGAAACGCGGAAAGCCAGAGTGTGGAGCATGCCTTCTATGGGGACAAGCACACCAGCCTGGGTCGCAAGCACACTTCCCGCTCCCTTCGCCTCTCCAATAAGGCCTCTCGTCGGACACGGCACGCTTCTTCTGGAAAAATTATCCACCGTAACTCGGAAGTGAGCACCCGCTCCAGCAGCACCCCCAGCATCCCACAGTCCCTGGCAGAAAATGGCCTGGAGCCCTTTGCCCAGGAGGGCAACCTAGAGGACTTTGGAAGTCCCATCTGGGTGGACCGAATGGACATGGGCCTGCGGCCCGTTTCCTACCACACCGACTCCTCTGTTACCCCCAGTGTGGACAGCAGCACTGTCCTCACCGCCGCCTCTGTCCAGAGCATGCCTGACTCGGAGGAGAGCAGGCTCTATGGGGATGAGCCACCCTTCCTCATGGAGGGTGATGGCAGGTCACATCGATACACGGCGAATGGGACAAACTTCATGGAGACGGCCAGCTTCAAGAAGAAGCGCTCCAAATCGGCTGACATCTGGCGTGAGGACAGCCTGGAGTTTTCGCTTTCTGACCTGAGCCAGGAACATTTAACGAGCAATGAGGAAATCCTTGGCTTGGCTGAGGAGAAGGATACCGAGGCCACTCGGGGAACGGAGGCCAGTGACAGCTCCCAGATGCTGGTCACCTGCCAGCGTGCCAACTCTATGAGCGACTTGTATTCCCCGAAAACCCCAAGCGCTACCGTCAACAGAGGCCCGCGAAATGCCTTTGCAGGGTACTGCCGGAATTTGGTGTCCGACATCCCAGATATCGGGAGCCATAAGATGGCATCGGTTACCTCTGAGGATACACCTTCCTACAGCAATTACAATACGCTGCCCTGTAGGAAGTCCCACTGCCTTTCTGAAGGGGCCACCAACCCACAGATGAGCCACAGTAACAGCATGCAAGGCAGAAGGGCAAAAACTACTCAGGTAAGGCAGCTCTCTCCTATGTGAAACATAAGCGTGCGGCATTGGCTAAGCTGTTTCTGTAGGTAAAGATAATCCAGGTTCTTCCAGGCTCTTTTTCCAACACTCCTTTTCCAAGAAGGAGGCTGTACCAAGGAGAGAGCTGAACTAATTGGACTCTGGAGCTGACTAGATCCCATCTCTGTGCCATTCCATATCTGCAGTTCTGTTTGTGCCTTTTCTGCTCTTCACTGCTCCTGGTAAAGATACATCCGCATTTGCCAGCTAAAGGTTTTCTTGTGGGTTCTGCAGTGCTTTTTGCCGCACGGTAGCTGCCAAAACTGATCACTCTGTTTTGGGATCTCACGGGCGATGGTTATGTCTGCCCTCCTGGACCCATTGCCCTCCCCTGCCCGCACACATGCAAACGCTCTTCAGCTCCTGTGGCTGGAAACCTGTGAGTGTTTCCTCTCCATCACACATTGGGCATAAATTTTCACGTTTCTCATCGCCCCAGTGATCACAGTCGTGATCACTGGGGCGATGTTCTACACAGTCTACACGACTGTGTAGAACATCACCCAAAAGCGGTGGTGTCCCCTCACAGGAGACTGCCAGTCCTCCAAGCTGTGATGCTCACCGCTGTGAGCTGAAAAATGAATGGGCAAGTATGGAGAATATGTTGCTTCTCCTAGCCAGGGAGGATGTCGTACCCTTCATGCTTCATCCTTTTAACAGCTGTCAGAGAGCCAAGAGGAGCAGTTAAATCACAGACCACTCTTAGAGAGGGGGAGGAAGGAGCCACGAATCCTGCCCACCTGTATAAGTGGCATGTGGCATACACGTGGTGGCCATATCTCACCAAGTTAGTTAATTTGTCCGGCTTGCTGGACCTTCTCCGAGCAGCGGCCCAGTGGCCTAATCAAAGGCGCTGGCTGTGGTGTTTTTATACGCACACTATTTTCTAGCTGACAGTGCAGACAGAACAGTCGATGACGCAGATCAGAGCTGCACACCTGCTTGCATGCTTCAGTGGCTCCACTGTTCTCATTACATGGTTTCTTCTACATATGTCATGCAACGAACACGCACCGCGCCGCGTGACCCAGAAAAAGAAAAAAAGCAGCATGTTGCATCAAGGTCGGAGGCTGTCAGGCTCACGACGCGCTGCCAGGCTGGGCTGTTGGCAGGACACCAGCGTTGGAGATGCCAGGCTGGGCAGCGTGACTCAGGCAGGTCGCAGCGTGCCGCAGCGGAGGTGCGGGGCTGCGGAGGGCTGTTGGGGGGCAAGAGGAGCGTGCCTGTCCCCATCGGCTGGCTCTGACTTGTGAGAGCTGATCGGAAGGGGCTGCTGAGTGACGTACTGTCTGTGCTTGATCTGTGCAGTTTCGCTGCTTCTAAATATAAAAATGACATACTAAAACAGATGCTGCAGCGTCCCACAACAGCAGCTTTGTACTTAAAAATCAGCTCTTTACTTTTGGAGGTATTTTTACGGCGTGAGCGCAAATGCCCTTTGGTGCTCTGTCAAGGCAGTGCAGGATAAATAGCAGGAGAACAACAGGCAACAAAAAACCCCTGATGTTATTTGGCAGCCTCGAACGTAACAGCTTTCACGAAGATTGTTACGTGCAACCACTGCCTCCATCCTTCTTTCAAGTGTATTTAAGGAAAAGAGAGCAGTGTCGCTGGTGAACAGTGATGCATTTGTTTTTCTTCCTGATGTCTATCTTGGCATGAAGAAGATTCCTTGGAGGCACTTAGTGAAAGTCACGAATTTGCGTAGCATTTTGCGAGGCCTCAGCTATGCCCAGAGAAATCACTTTGTGGGGCTGGTTTCACTAGATGTGTCTCCTGAGCTTGGAGACAGTGGCTATAAGGAGTCTCCGCAGTGATTATTGCCACATATAAATTCAACAAAATTAAAGCTTTGGAAAGGTCACATTTCCTTCCAAGTCTTTAATCCTAGCAGCAAATAGTAAGTATAAGATACTTGTCAGTAGTGAAGTCATGTTTGCCCAAACCTACCTTTAGGAAGCTTAGGGAAATGACTATCATTATGCATTTGATAGAGTGAAAAGGAAGACCAAATTTGCACACAAAGTAAAAGGAGTAGTTCCTTGGTGAACCTGATTAGGTGGCTTTGGATGAGGTGAGAGGAGGGAACTGATCAACCTGTCTCCAGATCTCCGTGATGACCAGATCCCTGATCAGACAATATCTCAGCACTTTGCATGTCTTTACTAAACACCCATGGCATGAAGTCGAGTGTAATGGTTGCCTTACCTGAGATGGTGGAAGCTGAGGTGAAGAGCTGATCACAGAATTGACCTCGAGAGATCATCGAGTGCAACCCCCTGCCAAAGCAGGTTCCCTAAAGGAGGTCACACAGGTAGGCGTCCAGATGGGTCTTGAATATCTCCAGAGAAGGAGACTCTACAGCCCCCCGGGCAGCCTGTCCCAGTGCTCAATCACCCTCACTATGAAGTTTTTCCTCACATCGGCGTGGAACCTACTGTGTCCCAACTTGTGACCCTTGCCCCTTTTCCTGTCCCCACAGGCCACTGAGAAGAGGTTGGCCAACTCCCTTTGTCTCCCACACTTCAGATATTTATAAACATTGATGAGATCCCCTCTCAGTCTTCTCAAGGCTGAAGAGCCCCAGCTCACTCAGCCTTTCCTCATAGGGGAGATGGTCCTGGCCTGTAATCATCTTTGTGGCCTCCCCTGGACTGTCTCCAGGAGATTCCTGTCCTTTTTGTACTGGGGAGCCCAGAACTGGACACAGTACTCCAGCTGATGGCCTTACTGCTTTGCTGTTGATGTGCTCCTTGACGCTGTGTTGGCCTGTACTTGGTCGCAGTTTGAGAATTTTGTGCCCTAGAGCCTGCCATAGATGTCCTTGGGCTGTAAAACGTTTCATGCTATTGAAGCAGTTTAGTGGGTTGAGGCAAAACTTTCCTGTTTCTTCCAGCCGTTTGAACTGCCTCCCTTGAAATAAGACTTATGTCTTAGGGCCACAAGGGCACAGAAGAGACCCAGGGCCAAGTGTCATACTGTGTTGGATACAGCTTTCCCTCCTGAACTCCAGGCCAGGAATGAGTCTTCTGCCTATATTGTTATTGCCCATTGTCACAAGAATTTAGTTTCGTATTTGCCAGTGGGTTTTTCCTCCATCTTTTGGAAGGTCATAGCTGGGATGGTTACATGAATGTTTTAGTTTTCACCTTCCCCTGGTGCTAGAAATGTTGAAGGGCCCTGATAGCCTCCTGTAGCTATCTTTTGACTAGTCCAGTTCCCACAGAGGTCACTGAAAGCAGCACACACCCCTCGCAGTGCAATTCTGAGGCCATGACAATCGGCTTGTGCCCTTGTGTTTGGGTCCTGAATCTAGCCCCTGTTCCATGCCTGCTCAACTCTGTGTACATTGTTGTATTTTCCATACAGGCTAAATTTATTAGAGGTTGTCAGTGGCAGTCATTTGTGACCAGTTCTGGAAAAACACTTCCTTGAATGTATCTCAGAAAGGAGATGCTGGATTCACAGCCATACGTGTTTCGTTAGAACGCCATATCCATGGGTTCTTCATAAGTGCATGGTTTACGTAAAATTGGGAGAAATAATAAATAAAATCTCTCCCAACCACATCTAAACCTTAAATTGAACTGTGGGAGTCACTTTCTACTAATTGAGGAGGAGAGGTTTTTAATACTGGAGAGAGAATTATATTCAGTATGCAGAAGCGATTAATATTCACAGGGTGGCTTTGGGGCACCCACGCAGCAGTTCTGTTATTCGTAACGTTTTAACACTAAGGGTTCAGATCTGCTGAAGAGAGACTTCCTAGGGAGCTCGGCTGGGATCGTGTTTGGCTTTTGGAGCTGTTGTGGTGTAGGTGGAAAAAGCTTAATTGGCTGACATTTTCACCCTTGTTTGCTTGAAGGGAGACAAGCTCTGTTTGGATACGGCTTGTTCTGACTGGGGGTTGTGAGATCCCCAGGATCCTGCAACCTGCTTGTTGGGATCCATATTTTGTGAGCCAGCCCTGTTCTGTCCTGCTTGCAGCTAAACATCTGCCTGCGGGAGACTCCCCACACCTCCTCCTCCTCTTCCTCCTCCTCCTCTTGGCGGATGTTCTGTGGCAAATGTAGCCACAGGCTCCCCTGCCGTTAAGAGTCCTAATTGAAGTCTCAGGAGGGGAATTAGGGAATGGAAACCATGAGATATGGTTTTGTGCCCCTTCCAAGCCTGCCTTGCCACCTCCTTATTCCATATTCCCCTTCTGTGGGTAATTTCTGACTGTTCTCTAGACCATCAGATAGTGGTGGGAGGGGGTGGAGGGGTAGAACTGTGCTTAGTCCCTGAGCCTCTTTCGACATTTCAAACTCTGCTATGAGGCCAGTCAGGCAAAGACATCCTGCATCTACAGAAGATGCTCTAGTCACATGGCAAAATCTGCTTGCCAGGCCGTGGTGCCAGCGCAGTGTGTGTGCATGGGTGAGTGCTGTGCATTGGCATGAGCCAGTCCTACCTAGTGCTGTATGTCCCACTCCTTCCCATACAGTTTTTGTGGTGGTTGAGTGGTGATGGCAGCAGCCATGAAAGCCAGAGATGTGCATTGGCTTCCACTGCCAGTATCTGCTGTGTGGGGCAGACATTAGGAGTAGTCCCTGGGAGGAAGACATTAGGAGTAGTCTTTAGGAGGTGTGAAGCCATGGGTGGACTGTATTTTTCTAGGGGAGCAGAGGTGTTTTACAAGCAGCGTTTAGAGCATGATCTGAGTCCCATGTGCATTAAGATCCAAGGAGTCACAGTGGCCAAAGCATTTGAGTGGTCATCCATTCACATATGGGAAGGTTGGCTTGTTCCTCCCTGAGCTTTATAGCCCAGTTTGTGATTTCCTCCGGAAAGCTGGATTCCAACATTAGCATTACAGTGGTGCAGTCCAGGGTTTTACATAACTTCTGAGAAGGAGCAGTGAGAAGATGTCCCTCAACTTTGCAGGGAAAGCAAAGGTTTTCACTCCAGCGTTTGTTGTGAAACTGAGCAGGGGGAGAGCGGACAAGCTTCCTGCCCGACTGACTTGGAAAGTGCACCTCCTTCAGCGCCAGCCCCAAACTATGTCCTTGGCGTGTTAAATCCCCTTTTGTCCGATTTTCAAGTTTATTACTATTTTTAGGCCTCTGTAGGTAGCCTGAAGGAATTTGGGATCTTGAGTCTTAAGAAAAGCACAACCCTATATAAAAAATTTTGCAGAATGTGCAGGAGACAAAACCAAGGGGCTTGTGGGAATTAGATCAGGATGTACAGAGAAACCAATCTAAAATTAGGATATCTTTCCAGTCAATATTATTTTTTTACTATCTCAGGGAATTTTATAACAGATTATAGTGTTTCATTGCATTCTGTAATATGGCTAAACTCCAGAGAGCTGATGCTTGTTTTGAAGCTGTGTAAAACCTTTCTAAAGCTTTGTTGTTGTTGTTGTTGTTGTTGTTGTTGTTGTTGTTGTTGTTGTTGTTGTTGTTGTTGTTGTGTGTGGCATAACCCCAAATTGTAAAAGCACCACCCTGGGTCAGGCACGTGAAAGCACCAGTCAGTACCTTGTACCCCAAATACCAAGTACAAGAAAGAAACGGGAAGAGCATAGGGTGAACTTTCCTTTAGGTCATTCTTCCCGATCCCAGAAAATCAGTGATTTGTGCCTTCATGAGCAAGGAGTGCATCCAAGACTGTCGAGTTGACCTGTCCCCTATGAATTCTCTTTTCTGAAATAATTTTCTCCTTCTGGCTTCTACTGCATCCTGTTCGCTCTCTGCATAACACTTGTAACCTTACAGCCTGCTCTTACAGCCCTCCTCGGTCATCGCTATTCCAGCCAGGGTGTCTTCAGCAGCTGGAGCTCTGCTCCTATTAAAGTAATTCTGCACATCTCAGTCTGTACTTTGAAAACACAGCTATTCTCGACCTAAATAGTGTTCTGAATCAGGTAGACCTTTAACCTTAGTCATCTGTCTCTAGATGGAATCAAGGAAAAGAAATCGAGACAAAGTTGCGTATCATTAAATTATAATTAGTGACAAATACTTTAGTATGTGCCTGACAGTAAGATGTTACTGGTTTTCTGCTGTAGTGTGCGTCTTGCTCATTCAAGGACCGTCTCATGCAGTCTCTCAGTGCCTTTCAAATAGAGATCATTCACAAGGTCTCAGATACTGCCTGAGCCATGCTCCGAATCTCCAAAAGCTTCAGATCCTTGACTGGGATGATTTGGCCCTGGTGACCCACGAGGCTGAATCTCACAGAGAACACTGGTGTCAGCCAGCCAGTTTGCTGAACCTCCAGGCAAACAATGCCATTAAAACCCAGCTTCTCGCTTTTCAGCTACAGTAGACCAAGTTAAAGGAAGGGGAAGTGGGAATGGGCTTGGATGGAAGGGATAACCGCTCATTTTGGTGACAGCCCAAGCTGGCTCCAATGTAAACTGCTTGTGAATCCACATATTGGGTCCTACTGGTAGTTGGTGGGGAATCTCTGGAAGTGGATTCAGCGCAGTCCTGGGAGACAGTTTGAATACAGGGCTTCAGACCCAAACTCAGAGGTCTGCCCTGCTCTGGCACCAGGCTGCCCTTCCCTGATGAAGTTAAATAAGATAATGCCTATTCAGAATATATTAAAGCAAATAGCCATCACTCTCTTCAGAGCACACAACTCTGCCCCAATATTGTCAGGGAAAGGAGCATCTGGAAAGGAGTGTTTTGGCCTCCACTAGCAAATATTTTGATACTCTTTTGAACATCTTAATTTGTTTTTCTTCCTTCGCTCTTGGTCTGAAGCCAATGGAAAGCAAATTAGCAGTCCTGATATCTGATCTAGCTCCATTCAGGCATGTTTTGGTTTTTTTAGGACTTTGTCATTTATACATCAGAGCTGCTTGTAGCACTAGCAATAATCGTATTCTCTATAAAGCTGTTTACACAGCCTTTTTTTTTTCAGTTTCAAGTACTTTCCACTTAAAAAGCACAGACAGGTTGCCCCAGCTCCTTGTTTGCTGGGCTGTGCTTCCTTAGATAGGTGCAATTTTCAGTAGTGATCCTTTCCTGTGAAGTGCTCCATTGAAATGTTTATTTTCAGAGAGCTTCAGTATGTGATCCAGTGACTAGTCATCACCTCAGATGGCAGTCATTTCCCTACTCCCTTAAGTTAAGTGATTGTTCTTGTGAACACCTTCCAGATGATATCAAGCCACTGGTCTAGCAGCTTTCCCCTTCCCCTACTTATACTCCATCTGTTACATTTCTCAGGAAGAACTGCCTCTTCTTGGCACAGAACAAGCAAAAAGTAACCTAACCCTGTGTTTTACTTCGAGGATTTTGGTTAGGCGTGCTGACATTTGTTTAACTCCAGCAGGGTTAAGGCTGCTTGTGGTAGTTTATGGTTTGCTTGGTCCCTCCAGAAACTTTATCTGGGTGGTCTGTGGGGATGAAAGCCAGGTAAGTTTTGTGGGGTCCTCAGCATATCATTTGGGAACAGAGAGATTAAACACTGCAGTGCTGAAGAACTGAGACTTCCCTCCTACTGCTGGGGAACGGAAAGCAGGCATCCACCCTGGATCTGAGCAGGAGTCCAAAGCTGTGTGCAGGGACCACATGGCAAGAGGCTTTACTGGATTATGGGTTGATTCTCATTCTTGGTATTACATCCTTTATTGGCTTTTAAATGTCAGGGCTAAAGCCGTGGAAGAGCTGGTTTCCTCAGGTCCCACGGTACTACTTGGTGCTGTTTCCTGCTAGGGGCTCTGCTGTCCTTTGTGCGTGCTCTCACACGCTTGGATTTGTCTCATGTTATTGGAAAGCAACAAAACCAAACCATCTTCCCCTTTCCCTTTACCCAACACTTTAGCTTTTATGGATACAAAGCTATTTATCTGGATGTGAACAGATCACAAACTGATGCTGCAACTGTCCTGAGTCAGTGAAGAGCTCTGTACAGTATCTTGGAGGGAAGGGGGAAGTTGTTGTGTATGTTTCAGGCTTTATGGGGGACAAGTTTTTTTCAGTATTTTCCCTCACAGCTCACAGAGTTATAACTTCCTGACTGCTGTAGGAGTCCCTGTGACTTCATAATTTGCCTTTAAGGCATCAAAATCATCTAAGAAAACCAGAGTCCTTGGGGAAGCATGGAGGTGTAGAGAGATTGACTTTCCTTAAGAGGGTCCACATACCAGCTGGAAGATGTGCATGGAGTGAGTGAACCAAGTATGTTCCCCATCCCCGTGTTAGAGGCATCAAGCTACATGATAGCTTGACATGGAGCAAAGGAGCCAAGTGTCATACTGAGGTAACAGCCATATATATCAGTCAGAGCTGTCTGCAAAAGAAATAGAGTTGATGGATGCTTGATACATCAGTGTTTGAGACCTCCCTGTCCCACAGGAGCAAAGGGGATGCACATCTCCTTCCCACATTCAAATATCTTCTGTCACCCAGTACCTTGTCTGTCTTTCCAAGGTGCCAGAGTACACCAAGACAAGTTCATAAAGGAATCCTGGAACCAAACCCCACTGAAATCTATGCCTTAAGACTTTCCCAAGGATTATTGCCCAGAAACCTGTGACTGTAATTCATCCTTTCATAATAAGGGTGAAGCTTACTGCTAGGAGAAATATCTAGAGGTCTGGGCTAGTAGCTTTTTTGTTGGGAGTAAATTTGATTTCAGAGACCCATGGCCAAAACCTGCTTGGTTATGAAACCTCTCTGAGCAGCTTTAATAACATGTAAAAGGGTTTGGGTTTTTTTGTTTAATTGCCACTCCTTCAGACATCTGAAGAATTGTTGCGCCAGTGTGGTTGAGTGCGCAGGAGTAGGAACCAAAGTTGCTTGTACGTATCCGTATCTTATCTCCTCCTCCTTGGATTCTCAGAGGTAGCAAACACAGCATCTCAGTCTGGTATTCACGTACAAATTGCAGTTGGCTTGTAACTGTACCTCACTGGACTTGGGAGCCCTCTTGGGAGGTGTAAACAAGACCCAGACAATCCAACAGAAAACTGCAGTTGGTCCATGTTGGTTTGTGGCTGTCAGTTCAGTTCTCCAAAGCCTGCTGTCAATCCGGTGCATCCTGGATAGCTCTCATGTAATAGCATCCTGGTGGGCACTGGACTGTGGGGTGCCATCATACCTTCTTTCCCAGCATTTGGTGGAGGGGCTTTGTTTCTTGCTGTGGCAGTGTATCTCTTTCATGTCATTACTGCCAACCTTTTGACTTTACAGTGAGTTGTGTGAACACGGAGCAGTGTGCTTCTAACAGTCTTCAAAGCTGTATTCCTCACAGACCGAAGGAGCTATGGAATTGCTTTTGTGTTTCTCCATTGCAGCTTTAAAACCATTTCTCCCACTGAGGTGTCAATTGCAGTTTATGGTTTACCTTTGATTCTTGGAATATTTTTGACTCTTTTCAAGGCAGATGCATCTTCTAATGCATTTATTACCATATGGTTAAAATACTCTGGAGAAAGGATTTTATTTTGATTTGGAACAAGTCATACCTTAACAGACCAGCTTGGGCATCATCAAATGATGGTAGAGTCAGTACTGAAAAGAAAGGAAAAACACTTATCATGCCAATCTTCCTCTACATAGGAGCTTCAGAGAGGCACCAGGCACATAAAAGCATGCAAACCACCAAGCTGCTTACCCGTCTATTTTAAATCTGTTCTGCGGCGCTTGCCTAACTAGAGCCAGACAGGTTATGTGCAGTCTCAGGCTGTAGCTGACTGTGAACACCTTATTTCTCTGCTGCTAAACAGGACGGGGAGCAGAAGATTTGCATTCCCTTGCAGGGAGCCCCTTCCAAGAAAAAAAAAAACAACACTCAGTCGCCTTTTTGTAATGAGTACTTTTAATCTAATGGTTAATTTAGAAAGAAGTATTAACCACATAAGGAACTGTTTATACAAGGGAAGTAAGAGTTTTCCTACTAAATCAGTCCCACATGCCTGAAGTGCCCATGAATCACTGCTGTCAGTCAAGCAGGAGAAAGTGATTCACCAATCCATTTTAATAGTGGCTGTAACAGGGCTGTTGATGGGCAGTTTAGTAAGGGCTTTGTTACTGCAAGTGCTCTGACTGTGTCCAGCCATGAGCTGGAGAGTTGGGCAAGGCTTCTCCCATCCCTTTGTCTCTTGCTGGCAGGGGCCGGTACCAAATATTTTCAATGAGGAGACAAAGACATTTGGAACCTGCCCCAAAATATTTTGCCTGATTTTTGCTAGCTGAAGGTAGACATTCTTTTTAAAGCAAAAGGGTTAGTTTGGTTTTTGTTTTTTTTTTCTGTATATTTTCTAAATCTAGGAGGATCTATTTATTTATTTATCTATTTAACTAACAAGTTTGGTTGTAGTGGACATATGGATTCATGAGTATGCAAAAGCTGCAGCACTGAGTACATTAGCGTGACGTAGCTTGCACTGCAGTTTTATTCCCCGCTGGCTTTGCGTGAAACCCGGTGCTTGTGTGAGGAAAAAGCCCATCTATTTAAGTGGGTTGCGAATACTTCCACTAATATTTTCCCCAATTGGTTCATCAGTTTAATTGTTCTCTGCATTTGATGGGGCTGTGATAATTCCACTTCATTAAACTCGAATGCAGTTAGCGCTGTTGTAGCTGTGCTGGCACGTGGCCCGCGTGCTGGGCCTCCCTCCCTACGTTGCTGTTGGTAAGGACGGCTGCGTGCGTGCAGTCCGCCTCTCGTTTCTCTTTCTGGCATCAGGCTTTCCACTTTTCTCTCCTGTTTCCCTCCTTTACTGCCTGCTGACCCTCCTGACATAAACCCTAGGCATTTACAACCAGTATGGCAGCACTGCCAGTGTAAGAAGTGATGCTGCTCCTTTGTCATCTTCAGCAGCGGATCCTGGATCCTGATGGAGGTTGTGCTGCTGTTTAGTGTCTCCCCATCAAGCCACACAGCGTGGTGCAGTTGCTACAGCCTGTTTAGCTCCCTTCTGCTGCCAGTGGTCTTGATGTAATTTTCTCCCTGCTTTCCAGAGAGCATCTTAAACCTCTCTAAAGGTATAAAGCCCCCTCTTTGTTCTGTTTGTCATCTCCATGAACATGTCGTGTTTGCAAAATGCGTGGACTGCTATTCCCACAACATTCCCATCGTTCCCTCTTGGAGGAAAGACTCTTTTCTTTGCTACATGCTTTCTACTTGCTGTGGCCAATGTAATGATTTCCACCTCCCTCTTGCTTTGCCCTCTTGTCCTCCCAGGCCTGAAGCTAGGTAAACATCAGTGGGAAGGCTAAGTGAGGCAGCACAGATTTTAGTTCCAGTCTTGCATTTGGTTCCTGGGATGGTCTCTCTGGGCAGAAATGTTCCTCTGTATGGAGACAGCTGTTTGCCAGCCTGAAAATATAAAATACAAGATCTCTGGCAAGGTGCAAGATGTCACAGGCAGTGTCCTGAATTACGCAGAGATGAGTGAAACTTGGAGTTTTTAAGCTGTGAAATAAAAGAGCCCCCTGATGATAGCAATTACAAGTCCCGAGTAACATACTGACTATTTATTATAATGTGTGTATAATGTCCAAACCTGTGAGCATCAGAAACATGTGTTCTGAAGTGTTCGGCTTTCTCCCAGCTCCCACGATGTGTGTGGCACACGCCATGGAGAGCCACAGGGATTCTGGGCAGGAGTCAGAGGGGTGAGTAGTGAAGGCTGAGCCATGGCTGTAGTTCACTCTTCTCTTTGTGAGTCTTTGCCAGGGAACTCTTTCTGTCGAGGACCAAAATGTCTGTTTTGTTAGCAAGTGTTAGTGGAGCATCTTGTCGTGGACCCAGCATGGTAATTAGTCTTCCTCAGAGGAGAGAGATGTTGCAGTTACCCATGAGGCTCTTCAAGAACCTAAGCAGGAAACGTGAGTAATTTTCAAATAGCTGTCATCAAGGTTAACGCAACATTCGTTTTGTGTCTGGTCAGTAACCTGTGGTGACCATGTCAGTAGGCACTTTGAAGCTGGACACCAAAGCTAGTGGCCTGTGTATCCACATGGTTCTCATTAGCAGAGAGCCATGCTGCTCACGGAGTGAGTTAGGATGCTTTATTTTCAGCATTGGCGTTTGAAAATTAGCAGGAGGAGTTCTGTGCCTGCAGTGATGTGTTCATCAACCCCTGCTATGTTTTGTTGCTTGACTTGGGGCTGTTACCCCTTCAGCCTCAGTGCATTTGTGTGGAAGCACAATACCAAACCTCTGTGCTTTTTGCTGAACTACGAGCTGAATGCTCTTCAGTGTGAGGCTTAGAGTGCTGTGGGATGGCCAAAGCAGATGCCCACTGCTTCTTGAGGGCTTTTCATACCCTCCGATGAGAACGAGCTGACATTGCAGCAGGAACTCAGACGTCGGAGACCTGGTCAATGAATGCTCTTAACCTTACTAACCCCGAGACCAATCTTCTCATTCAGCAGCCTTCTGGAAGGGATAAGCTCACTCAATGCTACATTTCATAATTCATGAGCATGAACAATATTAGCAGGCTGTGGGTTTTGAACCACTCTGACCTTTGTATGCTCAGACCCTCCTCATACCAAAGGGCTTAAATTAGTTGGCTAGGAAGTCTTTGATACGGGGTATTTGGGAGAGGAAAAGGGAGTGCAGGGAGCAGGTGAAGATTAGGGTCAGGGCTGTAGCACGATGCTGAAAAGATCTTTCGACCCATCCAGCCCATCACTTGCATTGTGCTAAAGATTATAAAGATGTTTGCAAAGTGTGCTACAATTTAAGCTCATGAGCATATATAACATTTGCTCGGAGTTTTCCGTCCTTTCATTCTTTTAATAAACAGTAAGCCGTTATGCCCATGTATCAGTTATGGAGTGTAATCCCCATTTACGGATAGGGAAACAGGCAATTACCAACATCTCTCACCAAGATTGTGCAAGGAGGTGTCTGTGTCACACTGGGCACAAGAAACCTTGAGGGCCTGCAGTGCTGGGCTTGACCATCTCCCAGAGCACTTCTGGTTTGGAAAAAATACTCCATCTGCTGTAAAAAAACCACCAAGAAAGTTTTGTGCATGTCCCGGCTGGAAAAATTCCCAATCCTATCTCTTGCAACTTGGTGGTCTGTGTTAGCTCTTTAATTTTTTAAGCTGACTGTAGTGAAAGCTTGAGATATGCTTCCTAAAAGTTACATCAGCTAAAATTTCAGAATTGGCCCTATACTTTTTGCATTGCATGGATAGAAGAGTTGCAAGATAGGTTGCCAATTTATTAAACCATGACCCTAAAATGAAAAAAAATCTCAGTACCTCAAAAAAGCCTCAAACCACCATTACATGATGTTCACTGCAGAATGCAGATTTGTTTATGCTGTATGAGTGACACGCTTTTTGCCTTTAAAAACTTTACAGAGGAAGAAGCCCCCCGAAAACAAATGCAAACCCCAACCTTCCCCGTTTAACGTGACGTTAAATAACCAGACTGGCTAGGATAGCTGTGCTCATTGTGTGGGGAAGGAAGCACTTATTCTTCCAGCTGGACTCTGAGTTTCCCTTGAGAAGTAGCCTGTATAAAGTACGGGCCCATCTGCTACGCCTTAAAAGTTGGGGAAACTCAGCAACACCCCTCCCCTCCCCCTCAGGCTTCCTCACCCGCCTCTTCCTCCACAGGAGGAAGGTTCCAAACAGCTCGGCAGAGGGTTTCTGCAGAGCTGCTTTGGGATGCAGAGAAAACTGGTGCTTGAACCAACACCTAGAGACGCTTGTTATCTCTCAAAATAAATACTGCATTCTGCCACCTCTTCTCAGAGACTCTTTTAAAAAAAGCCTTGTAAATCATGCACCAGCTGCTCTTCTGAGGAAGGCAGGGGCTGCCATTCCTGATGTTTTGGCCATATTTCTCACCTCTTTGCATCTTCCCTGGCTCCCTCTTCTCCTGAGTGTCTAACATGAGATATTTATCTCCACTTACAGGGCTTGACCTTTATTTTTCCTCTTTCAGAAGCTGCCACTGATGCCTTCAGATGCTGTGAAGGCAGTGGTTAGCCCCCATTGGGCTCTAGCCTTGTTGCAGGGTGCAGGCTGAGCCACAAAGCCTTCGAAACATGAATTCAGTCATGTTGTCTCCTGTATTGCCCAAGCCAGACATATTCTTGTCTCTTCTGATCCTTCAGCTGAAAGTTCTTGAGGACCAGGAAGGGTCTTCTATTGCACTTTTTTGGCAGGGTGTATCACCAGGGGATACCACATGGCCCCTCTTTAGGGTTTCTAATGCAGAAGGGACACAAGCCAGAAATAATCTCAAATACCTTAACTTCTTTATAGAAAAAAAAAAAACTACCACAAAACCTTTTTAGTTATATAATTTGCAAATGACAGTCTTGGGTTGTCTAAAATGTATCTTCAGCTGTAGGTGTGAACATACAATGTCAATGTTTTCTTTTCAAAATGCGTAGGTTGATTGCTGCTTTTCTTGACACTGCCAGTTTTTGCTGCCATATGTTCTCCTTTTGCAAAACCTTTAGCACTGTTAACTTAGTTAATGTAAACAGATGATGCTGCATCTTCTATTCCAAAATGCTAAGGCTTCAGAGGCAGCACCTGAAATAGTGCATGTGTGACTGGTCTTTTCTAAGCTGTGCTGGAAGATCTGCCTACCTCACCTTTTCTCCCATTTGTCTTCAGAAGAAGAAGAGATGGGGGATTTCCAATGCCAGACAAAATGGGGGTGTGAAGAAATGTGGTTCCACCTGGTCATTTTGGGTTCTGTTGGTATCTCTAGAAGTCCAGGCTCTGCCAGTCTCTTCACCTCACATTATATCTTTTTTGCAACTAGGATGTCAATGCAGGTGAGGGGAGCGAGTTCACCGACAGTGGGATCGAGGGAGCAGCCACCGACACCGACCTGCTTTCCAGACGCTCCAATGCTACCAACTCAAGTTACTCCCCGACAACTAGTCGGGCTTTCATTGGCAGCGACAGTGGGAGCAGCTCCATGGGCGATGGGCTTCGCCAGGGTGTGTATGAGAACTTCCGCCGAGAGCTGGAGATGAGCACCACCAACAGTGAGAACCTGGAGGAGGCTGGCTCTGCCCTCAGTGATGAGCAGAGCAGTGGCACCCTCAGCTCTCCAGGACAGTCCGACATCCTCCTGACAGCCACCCAGGGCACGGTACGGAAAGCCGGTGCTCTGGCAGTGAAAAACTTCCTGGTGCACAAAAAGAACAAGAAAGTGGAGTCGGCCACGCGCAGGAAATGGAAACACTACTGGGTTTCCCTGAAAGGTACAGAGCAACTATGCAAGGGTTTGACCAGATATGTGTTCATGGGGTCTCGTGGGTTGTGTATTGCTGCAGATGATGAAACCAGTAGCCTAGACACTTGACAGAAGCTGCTGTGAACTTCTGTGTAATTATCTTAAAGTATGAGGAAGTGTTCCCAATGTTTTTCAGAGCAGGGGGTCATTTGATGGTTGTGGATGTGCTTACATTGTAGCCCACATGTAGTCTGAGACACATGTCTGTACTGCACTGAGGTGGGTTTCATATCCTGCTTTGAGTCCTGCTGGCACCACCTAGGGTGGTGCCACCTTGGAGCTGTTGGAGAGGGTTCAGAGGAGGCCATGAAGAAGATCAGGGGGCTGGAGCACCTCCCCTATGAGGACAGGCTGAGGGAGCTGGGCTTGTTCAGCCTGGAGAAGAGAAGGCTGTGGGGGGACCTCACTGAAGCCTTCCAGTATTTGGAGGGAGCATATAGACAGGAGGGGAATCGGATTTTTACAAGGGTAGATAGTGGTAGGACAAGGGAGATGGGTTTAAGCTAGAGGAGGGAAGGTTTAGGTTGGATATCAGGGGGAAGTTCTTCATGGAGAGAGTGGTATAGGTGCTGGCACAGGCTGCCCAGAGAGGTGGTGGATACCCCAACCCTGGAGGTGTTCAAGGCCAGGTTGGATGGGGCCCTGGGCAACCTTGTCTAGATGCAGGCCTGGAGGTTGGTGGCCCTGCCTGGGGCAAGGGGATTGGAGCTTGATGATCCTTGGGGTCCCTTCCAGCCCAGCCCAGTCTGTGATTCTGTGGTTCTGAGATACAGCTTGCTGGAAAACTAAATACCTGTGTGCAGCCACAGGCACGTGGGAGTTTGTTAGTGATGACACCAACGTGCGTTCAAACAGGGGCTCTGTCTTTGTGCATGTTCCTCTCGCAATTCTTGTGCTTCATGCTGTTGGCCTCTTCTCCTTCAAGATGCCCTTCTCAACTACAGACACACAGTGAGCTACAACACATTCGCAGTGTTGATGCGATGGATGATGACTTGGGAGATGTTGAGTCTGGTTGTGTCACCCATCTAGCAGTGGGTGACACTCCTCTGCCCTGCCAACCTTGGCTGCCCAGGCCCTGATGACCTCCTCAGCTGCCTGGTCCACAGACTCTTTCCTCTAAAGTTTTTGCAGTTTCTGTTAGGAAGTCGCTCCAACCCCGCTTGGGCTCCGAGTGCTTATAATTGCACATGCATGTTAACGGAGCTGCAAAACTCAGGAGCTGGCCACCTAAAGTGACCTCTAATTAATCTTCATGCAGTTGCATCAGCACGAAACGGGAAGCAATGCTTGCAGGGGAGGCAGGGCCATGGCTCCTGCTGTAGGTGGGATTACCAAAACCCTCAGTAACTGTCAAGCCTTGCCCTCAGAGTGCTTTTTAGAGCCCTTGGGTTGGGTTTGGGTTTTGTTTTTTTGTTGTTGTTGTTGTTTTGTTTTAAATTTGCAGCATTATTTTGCAAACAACAGCAGAGTTAGGTGCCAGCTTTTCCTTGGGGTGGTTAGAGAGACTGGGGAAATGAAAGAAGGGGGGGCAGGGGGAGCCCTAATCCCCTGGAAGGGGGTGCCTGTGGCAGGAAGGTCTTGCTGTGAGGAGCAGACAAACAAAGGGCCATCTGGGAGAGAAAGAGGGGAAGGATGAGCACGTTATGAGATGGTGTTATTTTAAAATGCTTTGACTCAAGTGAAGTGTTTGCTCCTCAGATTGCCATGCCTTAATAACGTTAGTGTTTAAAGGAGGCTTTGAAGTTAACAGCTGATATTGTTCGGCTGCCAATAGTTTCCCAGAGGCTGGGTGATGGGGCATCCCTGTGCTGGTTCCAATGGCAGAGAAACAATGGTGGATAATGTGGGAAGGTGGGAAAGGAGACCCTGCCCAAGTTGCAGGCTTGCTGTACTGTTCCTCCCCCCTCCCCCAACTCTGAGAACCGTATCTTTACAGTTATTTTGCACACCAGGTGGGTGGTTTGCTGTCCCCAGCTAAAACATGTTTTTGTTTTGGCCATATCGCTATGAGTCGGACCTGAAAAGGTAGAGTGGAATAAGGGTTTGGATTACGCTCTTTGGTTGGTTGTTGGGGTTTTTTTCTCACTTCAGACTTTCAGGGAGTACAGCTCACCAGTCCATTTTTCTTCCAGTTATTCATCTGCATCCAGTAATTAAGTCACTTGACCTTTGCCTTGCAGGGACCGTAGCTGCTAGCAGCTGCAGGAGGCTGAGGCAGACACCTGGAGGTTTGCCTGGGGGCCCGTCTGCTCTCAGCCATCCCACACGGCCAGGGGAGACATGCTCTCACACCCACATCTTCCTCTTGGTCCCCTCAGTGGGTTGAGGTGGCCATGGAAGGCCCCCACTTTGGGACTTAAGTTTTGCATCTGGGCCTGTATTTTACTGCCCATGACTTGGCTCACGTCTATGGCTCTGTTTTAGCAATCCTGGGGTGAACAAAGCAGCTTGCTGGGGCACAGCTTGACGTACCCTACAGCTCATGACATGCCCCCATGGCCTGGAAACCACCACCTTATCGGGCGAAAAACTGCCACTGCTCTCTGCTGTGGGACTGGAAAGACGAACAGGCCCTGCCAAATCCTCCCTCATTGCTGCGACAGTTTTGTGGATAATTTATAGTCCCAAGTATTAGTACTGAATAGATGTGGGGTGGCCATTGCTTTTAAATGTGTTGCCTGCTAATATGTGATTGTCTCTTTTAGGGTGCACGTTGTTTTTTTATGAGACTGATGGCAGATCTGGCATTGACCATAATAGCATCCCAAAGCACGCTGTCTGGGTGGAAAACAGCATAGTGCAAGCAGTGCCTGAACACCCCAAGAAGGACTTCGTCTTCTGTCTCAGCAACTCCCTGGGGGATGCTTTCCTCTTTCAGGTTGGTCTGATTTGAGGGTTTTGCAAATTTGTGCTCTGTTTCTTTTTCTGACAAAGGAGGAAGCTGTAACTTTGTTTGAAATCGGTGGAAGAATCCTGCTTATTCCAATAGTTTGGGGATTTTCCTCTGGCAGCTGTAGAGGAAGGACACAATATATTTGGTTAAAGCCACTCAGGAGACCTACTACCTCCTGTGAATTGCTGTCGGATCTGCTGGTTTTTGTTGAATGACCAGACTCTTTGTGTAGGTGGTTGGAACAAAGTAAGAATTAAGAAATATTCTTACATGTCTGTAAAAACTGGGAATTTTGCACGGTTTTACAGTGTTCTTGTAAGGCACAGACTAGGTCAGTTACCATATAGGACATGCAATAGTGCATTAAATGTGCTGTAACACTATCTACATCCTGTAAGAAACACATCAAAGATGGGACCTCATGGCGGGGAGTCAGGGGGTTTACAGGACAAAGAGGAGTTTGAAGTGTGAGGGGGTACTTGGACCTCCAGGTGCTTTCCCAGTGGCGCTGCAGAATCCACTTGCCCCTGATTCAGGCAGACTTTAGTCAACATCTACCTGTTGCCTGAGAGAAGGCTGAAATTGCACATGTAGGCTTTTAATCAGAAAAGAGAAATGTCTTGAGTTTCACAGGGCACATTTAAAAAAAAACCCCAAACAGCACTCATATCAAAGACACAAAGATTATGTGCTTCAGTGAAAAAGATTTCTGTATTTTGGAAACTGAGCGATTTTTTGGTTGGTGTTCCGATGATTGCAAGTTGTCACTAATCAAGGTGTGGATTTGTTTCCTCTTTTTTTTGTGGGTATAATTGTCAGCCTGTGCTGAGGCGGTACCATTTCCTCATGTTTTGATCCAGTTTTCTTCACTGTAGGAATTCCTTATTTATTTCGCTCTCCAGTGAAAATGCCTTCAGTTTTTTGCCTTCTTAAACCTACTCTGGGGTAGGATGTTCCCCCACGTCATCACTCCCCTATATCCTGGAGCAAAAGTTTAAACTTACAGTGTCTTGTAGGTCCTTGCAGCCATCCCAAACAAGGGGCTAGATCTCAAACTAGTGCAAAGTAAAAAAGCTGTGCTGACTCAAAGGAAGTGGTGCTGGCTTTCATCTTGAAGAGACTGAGTATCTGATTGCATACAGGAAAAAAGCCAAACCCTTTTTTTGCAGTCCATCCCAGTCTGTTTTTTCCTCAGCTCACAGTGTAATACTGCACTGACCCTTTCTACTTCATGGCTTTCCTGGACAGGGTACATGTATTTTGCCACCTGGAGAGCTTCATCCAGGTAAGTGTGGTGCTTATGCTCTCCGCATGTGCCTGAAAGGTTGTGTAGCACCACCTCCTCTTGCTCTACTGATAGGAGCTGTAAAATTTTTTCCATGCTATTTTCTAAGGAAAAAAACCTCTCCATTCTCATGCTAAATACAGAAAAGGTCACATTCAGTACATTTCTTTTGTGGCAACACAGGGCCTTATTAAAAGCTCGGTGTCATTATGCCATGGGTAGATTTTCATGTAACTCGGTGGGGAAAAAAAACCCAAAATAAGCCTTTTCATATGAAAAGCAGTAATTTATATTGCCTTGCAGAAACGTTTCCTTGATGTGCCCCTTCTGCTGCAGAACCCGTGCATTGCTAGCGAAGCAGAAGGGAAGGAATGGGTCTGGGGAGAAGGGCAGGAGCCCAGCTGCAGTGGTGATGTGCGAGGGACTGGTCTAGGGCTTGCTCTAGTGGGCACGGAGCAGCCAAAGCTCTTCAGCACTGTTACTTAACTGCTTCTGTCTTACACACCTCCATCCATGCATAACACGGTCCTGTAGTAGCAGTTCTGAGAAGAAACCACAGGCCTGCAGAAGACTTATTTCTGTCCTGTGGAGACTGTGTACTCGGGGAGAAAAATAGGGTTGCAGTGTAGAGTGTACAGATATTGGACATCTTGTAACAAGCCTTCCTACTGCTTTGCACCTAGAGACATCACATACCTCCCACACGATGATTCCTTGCTCAGTCAGTTCTTACCGTGCCTACACAAATCCATTACTTGCAGATGTCACATGTATTTTCCAGGAGCTCAGAGCAGCTTGTGACACCACATACTTAGGTATCAGATGTTTGCAGCTTGTTTATGTGGTCCTTTCCGTTGAGAAGCGGAGTGATTCCCCTTGCCTACTCATCTACCAGAGGAGTCTTCAGCTCCTAAAATCTATTCAAGATTCTTTTTTTCTCTCCCTCTCTCCCCAGGAAACAAACATGAAATCTGAACCTAATGGTATACAGATAATGTTTTAAAATTGAATAAGATAAAAATACGACTTCTTGCTGTTACAGTTTTCATGGGAATTAATAGAACACACCAACTCATCATCAGTCCAGTGTCCTTCTTTTCTCTACTGAAGGCTAGGTTTCACCACCTAGGCAAAGTGTCTTCCACTCTGCATATAATTTATCTATTTTCAGCAGAAATTCCTCAGCAAGGGGGGCTCAGCACGTCTTCAGCAGTGGTGATAAGGCATTGTGAGTCCCTATCTGTGACTGAGAACTTGATAATATTATTACCTGGGGAGGGAGCCAGACCAATTTAAGCAATGTACTTTGTATTGTGCCAGCTGAAGACAAGAAAAGTCAGAGATCGGTCTCTCTGGTGTAGACCCTGTCTTCTGCTTAGGACTTCTGAGCTAAGGCAAGCGATGTTTTTCTGGGATACATGTGTTTCGCCTGTTTCAGTAGCATCATAATAAAGCATTTTCTGGGAGCATCAACTTGAAGGCCAGCCTGGGCTTATGTGATTCCTAGAGTTGGGCTTCTGTGGGAAACTCTCCTTGGCTTAAGTAAGGCATGTCCTTTGCTGTGCCTGCCAGGAGAGCAGTGAAGATGACCTTCTTCATCTATGCTGGCAACTGGAGAAGTCATGCTGTGCTGTCTATTAATAGATCAGGTATCATCAGAAAGTTTAATGAGAACAAGGTGGTTTGGCACCTTGCTACATTTTCAGCCATGAGCAAATACCAGTATGATTACCTACAAAGGCTGACACTAAAGGAAAGTCTGCAGCAACCCTGAGTTGGCTGTAAATTTTGTTTTGCAGCCTACTGTAAAAAGGCATGAAGTTAAGTGAGAAGGCTGAGAAGATTAACTTTTTATTTGGAAAGTTTGGGAAAGGAACACTTTGAAATGAACACTTCCCTGAAAAAGGAACACTTCTTTCCATATGAAAAGTCTTTTATCAGACTAGTGTGCTTCTAGAAAAATGTACTGGTGGTCTCACACCCCAGTCCAATATCTGACAGCGTCACAGAACAGTTTGGGTTGGGAGGGACCTTAAAGATCATCTAGTTCCAACCCCCTGCCATGGACAGGGATACCTGTTGCTCAAAGCCTCATCCAACTCAGTCTGGAACACTTTCATGAAGGGGAAGTGTTTCCTTTTCCTGAAATGTCACACACTTTCTTGGGGAGCAACAGTACTAGAGTGATAAAAGTTATGGTGAACGTGCCTTTAATGATATTGATAAGAGTTGTCTTCAGAGTGCTTTGGGACCTTAAGATGTGGTAATCTTGTTTGCCTGTGCATCATAATAAAGCTACTCACAGATATCGTGGTCACATTTCGTGCTGTTAATTCATTACCAACTGTTGCATGCCAGAGATCTCTCCATGCTGTAAAGAACACAGAGGCTGGTACAGTCCCTGCCTTAAGGAATTGGGAGTTTAGAAAACGTCATTAAATGTTGAGCTACAAATGCTGGTGGCATTGCACTGAACAGGGAAGGTAATTCCTGAGAGCTTGCTGTGAAACATTGTCCGGCTGCACAGCACAGATATAGGTGTAATTCCGCGCGCTGAATGCCCAGTCCTGAGTTAAAAAGGGCCTGCTTAAGGATGATGGGGTTTTTACTACTTCCCTTCTAAGTGGATTTAAGGCTTTGAATCTTAAGATCAAAGGGAAAGGAAACTCCTTGGAATTGCATTTGTTAATCTCCAATCAATTTTAGAGAGGATCCTGACTTCTTTTCCCCCCTCTTTTCCTCTCTTCAGACCTCTAGCCAGACCGAACTGGAGAACTGGATCACGGCCATCCATTCAGCTTGTGCAACCGCGGTGGCAAGGCAGCATCACAAAGAGGACACCGTCAAGCTTCTGAAAACAGAGATAAAAAAGCTGGAGCAGAAGATTGATATGGATGAAAAGATGAAGAAAATGGGTGAAATGCAGCTGTCCTCAGTAACGGACTCCAAGAAGAAGAAGACCATACTGGATCAAGTAATCTCACTTGCTTATGTGAAATAAGCCCCTAGCAAATATTTAAGTCCTTCTTCAGAGTAGCGGTACCTCTGTCTGCTCCCAGTGTGCTGTGTGTGCGCACTGGCAGAGCTCCCCAGAGCAGGCAGGACATGTGTTGGTGGGAGAGCTGTGCTGGCTGCTTTAGTTGCACTGTTTCTCCAGACAGTGTGCGCTAAGGTTATCCTCTGGCTTCCACACAAGGAGTTTGGCTGGATGCTTGGGGTTTGCACGAGAGATTTAGCGGAGTAAAGAAGCTACTGGGCCATGGCAACAGGATGCCTTAGGGAAGAGCTGGTCATGGACCAAACAAATACTGCTGGTTCTGTTGACTTAAGTGTGAAATAGGCTGTTTCTTCTGCTGGCGGATGGGATGAAGAAGCCGTCCCTGGCCACTGCATGTTGCAAGGGCCTACTCAAAGCCTTGACTTCATGACTGAAGCCCTGGCTGTCCATTGGGATAGCTCCTTCTGACTTCAAGTGGACAATGTAGTTGCGTATCAGAAGCAGAGTGCCTACAGCAGACGTCTCTCCCGCTGCTGCGACGGCACCTTATTTTAGGAAACTAACATATGTCTCCTGCTTCATTAGTTTGTAGCTTTTACCACGGCTGCCAAGTGTGCCTGTAATGCAAACCATAGGGAGCGACTGGGGCCCTAATGTGCTAGGCTAAAGAGATTTTGTACCCCCTGGAAGCCCATGAGAAGGGCGGGAGAGATGAGGGGGAGATGCTCACCTCTGTTGAAAGGGCTCTACTCAGAGGCTGTCAATCACAGTGAGAGGGCAGAACAGTCTCTCTCTTTATGTAACTGAATTTTTCTAAATGCTTTGAGACTGTTTCCTATCAGCAATTTGAATTATTTAGAGAAGTTCTTATGTAGGCTGATTACAGTGCTCTTCCGATGTTAAGATTTACTCAGTGCACTTCTTCAAGCATGGCGAGCTCTGTTGATGCTTACAGCGATGCTGCTGCAGCAGCTGCCGATTCGGAGCGCTCTGTATGTGGCAGTTGGTGGGGTTTGGTCTTCTGGTTTCTCAGATGCCCCCAATTCATGAAAGAAGGGTCTTAAGGGACTGCTTCGAAGAGAATCTTGTAATACAAAGAAAATTAAAAATGGAATTTTAATCCTATTAATTAACATTGTATCAAAGGAGCGGTTCTCCCAGGAGAAGGCTTCTGTCATGAACATAACAAAAAAGTTGCTCTCCATCTAATGAAAAGTTTTTTAGCATTTGTATCCTGTGTGGGAGGGTAGGGGAGAGAAGGAAGGAAGGGGAATCAGACTTTCTTGAATGAGATCAATGTTGGTGAAAGAGATGCAGCCATGGGAACAGTAGAATTTTCTCAAGGTGTTTACCACTCTGTTCTTCCTCCTCTTCCCTTTTCTTCTCGTGCGTCTCACTCTCCCATCTGCACTGTACACAGATCTTCGTTTGGGAACAAAACCTTGAGCAGTTCCAGATGGACCTATTTCGGTACCGCTGTTACTTGGCCAGTCTCCAAGGAGGGGAGCTCCCAAACCCTAAAAGACTGCTTGCTTTTGCCAGCCGTCCAACGAAAGTTGCGATGGGCCGTCTTGGAATCTTTTCAGTCTCGTCTTTCCATGCACTGGTAAGTTTGAACAGAGGCCAGGGGTCACCTGCAAATCACTTCATGTGTCCACTGCAAGGATCACATCGATACATAGCAGTGTGTGCCTGGGGGCTGAGCCCTTACCTTAGCCTGCAGAATAGTCTGCTTCCTGAAAGAGGTGTGCATCCTGGATACAGATTAAAAAGCAGGTGCTTGCAAGCCATGGCCTTGTGGAGGGAGAAGAACCATGTTCCTCCTAAAAGTGTGGTTTTGAATTTCCAGATTTGCTCTATAGACACACTGTCTGTAAACAGAGCTTCTGGTTTCAGGAGGAGGCTCATCTCTCATGTCTGTACATGGGCTTGATCCAGAAGTCCAAGGAAGTCGGTGGAGGTTTTTCAGAGGCCCTCAGCACGTGCTGGCTTAGACCTTCTCGGGCATGGCTTGCTTTCTACCATATGTATGAATCTACTGACCAATTAGTCTAATATCTCATCTCTAGTGATCAACACCTGATACCTCACAAGGGAGGGGAAATGTTCTCTGCTACTTGTGGCATGGCAACAAATAATGTTTAAAACAGTTGTTTAACTTTGAATAATGTAACAACCCAGCTCTTAAAAATACAGGGAAATGTATTGCAAAATGGTGTTTTTTTAATGAATTTAAATCAAGTTCCTGTAGTTTCGTCTTGGACTCCTGGAGCTTCACAGAAATAGCTGAGCTCCACTGTTGTCTTATAGATGTCAGCTGTACCCTTCAATTGAATCCAGAGCTGTAATTCAGTCAGGGGCGTTTTTATTCTTTTATATATGAAAAGATTAGTGTCATCATCCTGGTAATTGCTGGTGGATTTATATTTTTTTTTAAGTGGTGGGCTGTAATTTGCATTTATGCTTATTTTTTTGCATCTAGCAAAGCACTGAGTGCTAGCCTGAAAAACAGTCTGCCTCTTCATGCTGGTGTCTCTTGAGAGCCAAGTGGGAAAAAAATAATGTTTTGAATATGTTGTGTTGGAAAAGACATGTGCTTTCTTCTCTTTTAAGCAAACTCCCGTGTCCTCCTTTGCCCTCAAAAGCGAGGAGATGGTGTGGTGAGTCTCAGAGGTTCGAGCTGGGTGCTGCATGGTGATAGCATGGCATCCTCAGCTCTCCTGAAGGCATTCCTTAGTGTGTTCCAGCATGTTCAAAGTCAGTCTCTCAGGTGCCGCCCCACAAACATTCCAGGTACAGCTAAGAAGCATCTTTCAAGTCCTGGCTATGGAAGTTGAGGCGTTTACAATAGTGTTTCTCCTTTTCCTTGATTCCTCCACATTTCCCAAGGAGAATCACCATTACTCATACAGTGATGGTTCCCTGGGCACACAAACCAGCCTTCTGCTCCGTCCTGTCTTTATATCTGCTGCACCCAAACAACCAGTTTCTCAGCTCCGTAGCTTGGGGCATGGCTCAGCCATTTGGGTGTTCCCGCTGGGATTGCCAGTCGCATTTTGCTAGTTTCACCTGTGGGAATCCAGTACAAAGGTGTTCCAGGAAGCACACAGCCAAGTTGGCAGGGTGGGTCCATCTGTCTAGCTTTGCCTTGCGTTCCCGTTCATACCTGCCATCTCCAACCACTCCCTTTTTTCGCAGGAGGGGAGCTCTGAAGTTGTATCAGAGCACTTCACCTCTGACTAATGTCCCACTAATTTCTATCAGAGCTCCTTCATTCGGGAAAGGCTCCCCAAATATTTGGTCTCTCAGTATCTTCTCACTCCAGAGGGGTTGCCACAGGCCATTTCTCAAATACCCAAGCAGTCAACAAGCTGCTCTAATCCAAAGAGTCATTTCAGCTCACATTTTTTTTCTTCCTGTTTTTCTCACTCATTCAAATGCTTAAAGAAGTGCATGTTTTAAATGCCTTGACCCATTTGCCAGCCCTTATCTTGCCTTGTGAAGCTTAGGAGTCAGTTCCAGGATGCCCAGAGTGCTTCCACAGGAAATAGCAAAGAGGAAGATTGGGCTTTTCGGAAGCAGCAGATAAGTTTCTCACAGGTTTTGTGTGTCCTTGGAAACCTTCCTAAGGGGAAAAAAAAATCAAACAAAAAACCCTTCACTGGTGCTGAGGCTTTGCTCTGCAATAATGATGCTGCATCAAACCATCTCAGATGAAATGCCCCAGGAATGGGAGGAGGAGAACTGTGCCTTTTAAATTTTTGATGTTTTATGTTGGAAGAAGCGATTTAAATTGCCATGAGAAGGAGGTAACCTGGCAGCATCACCATTATCCCTGTTGTGAGTACACACTGTTGCCATAGTATTTGCCTTTAAAAAAAAAAAAAAAATCCAAATTCCACAGTTTGTTACATTACGTAAGCCGTGGTGCAACGGGATGCAGCAACCTTTGATTTTAAAACCGTGTGGCATTGACAGGTGGCGGCTCGCACAGGGGAGTCCGGAGTGAGGAGAAGGACGCAGGCCATGTCCAGATCTGCCAGTAAACGGAGGAGCAGGTTTTCTTCTCTTTGGGGACTGGACACTACCTCAAAGAAAAAGCAAGGGAGGCCAAGCATTAATCAGGTAAGTGTGTAGATGTCTGCGATGCTGGTAGTTTTGAGTCTTATTTGTAGGTGTGCAGAATTCAGCTTGTGCAAAAATCCACTTGTATCAAGCACTTACACATCCAACCTTAAACTTGCCTGTTTATTTTCACATGGTGGATAGTCATCAGATTCCACATCTGCTTCAGAAATCAGTTACTGTAATTACAGGTAAGTGTACAACAGCTCCTGTTCAAACCAGATTTTGAGTTAGCACCTTTTCTGGCTGAATTGGTTGCATTTCTGCCACTTCCCCTTTTGCTAGAGGCACTTTCTCTAAACTTAGGAGTAACAAAGCAGCGGTGTAAAACAGATCCAACTTTGGAAGGAAAGGAAAAATAGTAGACATTTTTTGTTTCTTTAAATTAAAATGATGAGCTTGTAGAACGCTGTAAATTTATCTTGAGTTTGGAGAAAACTTCCAAAAGTAACAAACAGCTTTGAATTTACTAGGGACAGTCCCTGTTTTGCAGCAGATTTTTTAAAAAACCAAAAGCTTAAAATGTTCCCACTCACTCACTGTCCAGATCCTTTTCTAGAAAACATGTTTCAGTGTGACAGGAAGGTGCTTTTCTGTTATTCTTTCCAAACATCCCTAATTATAGCTTTCAGTTTTTGAAAGCCATACCTCATCTAATTACAGGAAATGTAGGCTTTGTTTTTCTTTCTCTTCTTTCACTTTTTGAGGGAAGAAAGGCTTGGGACACGTGTTATTCTTTGCCCTGTGATTTCTTCTTCCTTCTGTTACAGCAGCAGTGGGTGTTTGTTTTGTTTAGCAGAGGATGAATGCTGCAAAATTGTTTAGCTTGTGTTTGGTGAGACATTAAAAGTTCACCTAATATTCAGTGGCTGAGCAAAGCTCAGGCTTTTGCTGGGAAGCAGCAGATGCTGTTGTGAGCACATTCCAATTCCTTGCACTGGTGCTGCAGCATCCCCAGTGCTTTGTGATTAGTTTCCCCAAATCAAGAATAATCCCTTGTCCTGAGTTAGGATCCTGCTGTGTTTTCACACCTGGCTGTTTTTTTTCCTGAATTTACCCTTTTTTTCCCTTTTCTATGTGTATAAATGCATTCTTCATGCTTCCTGCCCTTGCCCCTTTCCCCACACCCCTTCTCAATAAGCATGGGCATGAAAGGGGATTTTGTTCCAGGTTATGGAGGAGTTAAGCTGGAGAGAGTCAGAGAAAAAGTGAAGTTTTGCGTAAGCAGCAGGATGTCCGAATGGGGTGTCTGAACACATTTCCCTGCTCGTGTGCAGCAGCATGCAAGGCATTGCCAGGTTAAAGCAGTGAAGTGTAAATCCCACAGTGGCAGTGACCTTCTCCCGTCCTGTATGGTGCCGGCTCCCTTATAGGTACAGGATAGTTAACGGCCAAACCCAGCAACTTGATTGTAAGCCCATGCTGATGTGGAGCTATAAAACTTAACTTTTCAGTTTCAGTTATAAGTTTCTGCTGCAGTAACAACCCAGTTTGACTGTTTGATGCAGTCCTGTGCTGGTTTGGGGTGGATCCTATAAATATTCCCATTCTGTCGTTCCTCCTGGACGTGGTCCTGTTGATTTTGGCTCTCTGGCTCGTGCTGGGTTACCAGCTCCTATTTCATGAGAGAAGGGATATGCTGACTTGCGGTTTGAATGTTTGCTAAGTACTTTTTGGAAGCTGGCTAATTACAAAACCATCCAGAAGTGGAACCCTTTTCTGGTTTCTCAGCCTTATCCAAGGTGGAGATGTGTTCCTTTCCTCTGCTCTGCAGGTGGGGACACTGAGCACAAAGGCAGGTAAGATTTGTCCAAGAAAGTCAGTGACAGACCACTAAGCTGAACTGGCCTCTAATCATTCAGCTTGATGTCCCATCACCAGCTTGTCCTTCACACACCCCCTCCCCCACCTTCCCTTTAAACTGATATCTTCCTTTTCTGTGTTTTGAGATGGATGTTGAGGTTTTTAAGATCGATTTACATGCTAGATGTTAGATACTCTGTTCTCTCCGTAGCCTCTGCTGCAGGAGTGTGTGGAGGGAGGTTCACTCATGTTTTAAAGCAGAGTCACTCTGTTGTTCCTCAGGTGTTTGGTGAAGGAGTTGATTCAGTAAAGAAATCTCTTGAAGGAATCTTTGATGATACGGTCCCGGATGGCAAGGTAAAACACCAGCTCTCCAGCTACTTCTTTCCCTGTTTGCAGCCAGCCTAAATGCAGTGCTTCCTATGGGATGCAAAAGGGGACATGGAGTACCTGCAAAGCGGGGAGGGGGTTGAGCCCCCTCAGGTAAACCAACCCATGGTGAAAAGGGCTCACTGCCCGTGGCATCCCAAGTGCAGCTGGAGGTGCCAGCCCCAGAGGGATGTTGGCACAGCAGTCCAGGGAAATGCCTGCCCACAACAGGACCTGGATGCTGCCTTATTTGTATATAGAAACCATAGCATCTACTTGGCCTTGGACTGATTTACCCAAAAATACAGTGCTTTTAAGATTTCATTTTAAATCTCTCTTTATCAGTTTTAATTTTTGTTGCGTTCCTAGCATTCCCAGTAGCTGTAGGGTGAAATCCCAGGATAAGTGCATTGCACCACTCTAGCTTTGTTGGTGGCATGGGAAGGCACACTTGACACTGCTCAGGTAAACCAGCAAAGCTTTCCTGCCCAGACAAGCCTTCAATCTAGGCTGATGAATAACATGCCTTTTCTGTAAGAGGGCTTTTTGATACAGCATATAAAGTTGCTTACACTTGTTATTGGTGGAGGGGGATATCCTATTTGGCTGGTAGAATCACAATGAGTTTTATCTATTTAGAGAGAAAAAGAAGTGGCCCTGAGCAGTGTCCATCAGCACAATCCCGACTGTGATATTTGGGTTCACGAGTATTTTACGCCGTCTTGGTTCTGCCTTCCGAACAACCAGCCTGCTCTGACAGTCATCCGTCCTGGGGACACCTCACGAGATGTGCTGGAAATGATTTGCAAGGTAAAGGCTGCGAGCGTGTCCTGGAGCGGGGTGAAGTGTCTACAACCCCAAGCCCTTTCAGTTGAACCTTGCAGTGACTTTCTCATATGCCAGTGCTCAGACTGCCCTGTGTTGGGGGATCGGCTGGTGCTAGATGAGGAGCTTGAATTATACTGGATTTTTCATGCTAGCACCAGACAAGAAAAATTCCTACAGCTGGAGCTAAACTTGGTCTGACTGTAGAGAAAGGAAGTCAGACCAGGTTTTGCCTTTCCCTCTCTGGCCACTGTGCATGAGCCTCTGATGTGCCTCAACATCCCAGCTGTGCCTATGCTGTCACCTCTCACGTACCCTTCCACCTGCTCCCCCTCACCAGAGCCCAAGCTGTGTCTTCTCCCCCTCTCTGCACCCCAGCATCCCAACCCCTGGCCCCTGGCTTGTTTCCTTTTGCTGGCTGTCCCTGTGACACAGTAGTGCAGTCACTCCCTCCACACCCAACCACTCCCAGTCCTTCCCCCTGCCACCTCTTCCAAGCCTTGTCCCATGGCTCATTCCCTCCTCCATCAGGCAAACGGGGTGATCTCACCCTTTCCCAGGTGCCAGGTCATCCTGTTTCCAGGTGCCATTCCTCCTTCCTTCCCCCTGCTGCTTCTTCCCCTCCGGCTGGCGCGGGGGAGGAAGGCACGGGGAAAACAGCAGTGCCAGGAGTGGGAGAAGGTGCCCGTGTTTGCCGCCTGCATTGCGGAGTCGGACTCGCCTCGTGTAGGTGGCAGGAGGGACGAGAGAGGAAAGCTTTTATCTGCATTTTGGGGGTGGTGGAATCAAAACCACCTGGATTTCTTTGCGAGACGAAGTATCAGAGACGTTTGGCCATTCAAAACAGTTACATCTCAGCAGAGAAGTTGAAAGCTTTGACAAATTAAACACAAGCTTTCAGTTCTGGCAGCTACATAATGAATGTTTTCTGCTAACCGCCTGGCTGCAAACTAGACCCAACTCGTGTCACGTGCTGTTCCGAGAAGCGAGCCCTCTTTTGTACAACAACAACAGCAAAAGGAAAGAAAGCACCTATGACTACTAAGAGCTTAACTTTGGGGACTTGTAGGACATGTTGCACGTGCTTCCAGAGAGAGGGAAGGTGAGAGAAAGGCGTTTGTTAGCGACAGCTACACCGTGTGCTTGTCTCTCTGCCAGGTGCACTGCGAGGGTGCTGCAGCTTGTGAAAGCTCTTCATTGTATTCAGGAAAAGATGACATTTTTGGAGAGAGCCATAATAGGGAAGCTGGGTGACATATTATTAGTAATGGTTTATTTTTAGGATTTATGTTTTCCTTGGGGTAAGAGTGATTAACTCAAGTGGGCCAGATCCTTAATTGTGGAGTACATTGGTGTAGCTCCACCGTTTTCATTAGGTGCCATCTGAGAATCTGATCTCTCACTGAGTATTTAGGCATTGTGGGTGGTAGTGTATAAGGAGAAGGGGAGATGGGTGAATGTTTGATTTTTTTTTTTTAAGAGCTACTATCTGTTTCTCTCTGTAAGAGTTTTCAGTTTGGAAAACACTGATGAATGCTTTCTTTTCTGTAGCATTTAATAATCGTTCTCTTTCTTCTGTCTCTTGCATTCAGCTCATTTTTTCCCTTTTACTATCTGATCCACATCATTTCACATCAGTTTGCCATCTGCCATCTGAGAACCAGTCAAGTCCTGGTACAGTAAACATTTCAAGATCTACATTTCATTTAAACCTCTTTGTGTTTGTAGATGTGGTTAAATCTATCTGTGCTATTAAACTGAGCTTGATTATTCTGATGGAGAGATTTAAGTGCACTCGAGCCACTCTAGAAAGTGTGTTCTTATACTAACATTGCTGCTTGTTATTATACAGCGAGTTAGGTTTTGGAGACTGCCTTGTGACACTTTTATGATTCAAAATGGGTGGGAGGAGATTTTAAAGCATATTTTAAAGAAGTGGTTTGTCAAAGATTTCTCCCAAGATTTAACTAATAACATCACTTGGAAAGGCAGAAAACTCAGTTTATATGCATAAAATTGTTTCCTATGGGTAACACTGATCAGTGTGAACGTGTGCATAAGCATTACTACCATTTGTGTAATGTTATGTCTAAAAATTGAGTAGGAGCACAGTCTCTATGTGGACGTTGGTAGAGACAGTATGGAGAGAATGACACTAAAAATCAATCATAGAAGAATGGGTGGCCTTTAGTCTTTAGACTGAACTGGATAAAAAGTGAGAAGCAACAAAAGTTTGTTTGCTCATGATTCGTGTTTTTCAAATAGACCCGTGTGGGGGCAAGAAGCAGATTTCTCCAAGGTCTCCTGGTCTGTGCCCAAAGTCTCCGAGAAGTTACATAAGCCTGGTGCTCTGTGGGCTCACTTTAATTCTGAGCTGGTGTTTTCCTACTGGAAAAGCTTGGGATGCACAAGTGTGAAGCCGGAGTAATACCGTGGGATGGTTAGCGTGTTTCTGTGATGCTCTCATTTCAGCAGTAATACAAGCTGAAAGAACATGTCTTTTCTTGTATCTCCCGGTCCTCTGCTAAGGTGGGCAGCACTCGTCAGGAATGATGATCCCAGCTATCTCAGATGTGTCTCAGATTGGGCAGAATGGTTCTCAGGAAGGACCTGTCCTTTGCTTAAACTAGAAGGGAACCAAAATGGGTGAAGAGTTTGTGTTGTGTGCTGCGACCACACTACACCGCATGGAGCCTGTCAAATCAGATCCCACCCCAGACAGTGAATTATTCTTCAGGAGCACACCGGTTAAACTGTTGGGTGGTGCTCTAAATTGGGTTAGCCCTTTAATTTAGTCCAGACGTAGCCAGAGTTATTAGGAGAGAAAGAAAGAAAGAAACTGAGAAGCTTATTTGGACTCCTAAAAGTTATTTTGGGTGGTCTCGAAAGGATATTAATATCGTTAAAGCTGTGCTGTTTTTGCTCCCACCTCCGGCTTACGGATGCAGCTAGACCAGCGTCAACAACAACAACAAAGTGGGTTAATGGCATGGCTCTTAAGGCATACTGGTTATGTTTACTTTTAAGAGGGTGTTTTCCTTTCGCTTCAGTATCAAACTGTGCCCCTGTTTGAAACAGTTTAACTTAACGACAAATTTTGAGGCAGACAAAGCCATGCTGCAGCTCCACTAATGTTAATTAATCAAACAGGGTGGCTGCTGCGCTGCGCCATCAGAGCATTAACAGTGGTGACTCCCATTGCCTGATTTGGGTGGGATTGAGGTGTAGTGAAGGAACACCCTGGCTGATGGTGTTTCTCGGAAGAAATGAGTGGACTCAAAATACACGTGAGTTTTATCCAGTGACCTCTTCAGACAGTGCTGTGCTCTGGCGTGGTTCAGGGCTTCAGTGCACCACCAGTCATCCAGTGTTTGGCTCCCTCCTACTCTGTCAAGCGTCCAGCATGCACAGTTTTCTCCTAAACAAATCTCCCCACAAAGACCAGTGTGAGAACAGACACACCAGTGGTCATCTCCAAGCCCAATGCAGTGCCTCTATCAAAGCTGACAGAAGCCCTGCCATTGGCTGCAGGGATGGTGGATTGCGCTGTCGCCTGCAGGGAGGATGGCTCTTTCAAGGTGCTGTCAGGGCGCAGGCTGCAGAGCGGGTTGCAGGCAGGTGCGAGCTGGTGACTGTGTAGCTGAAGGCAGTTGGGGTGCTCCCAGTCCTTCGGGGAGCTCAGGGTTTCTGGGCATGGGCTAAGGCAGCTCCTGGTCTGCGCCCAATGGCTGGAGGCCTCAAACTGGGTAAATTCACGTTCCTCTGCGGCAGGCTGTTATTTCTTCTGGCCTGGGGCTGGCTGTGGGACCCTTGCAGAGGAGACCCTGTGGGTCTCCTTGCAAGGTCTCCTCTGCAAGGAGACCCTGTGGGTCTCCTCTGCAAGGGAGTCACTGCAGGAAGCCGCGCGATTACCTGTCTGCAGATGGGGGCTGTCTCCCAACCCTGGGCTGTAGATGACGACAGGGAGCTTGTCAGCACTGTTCTGGCCAACTGGTATTTGCACAGTGGCTGTGCCCAATGCTGCCTGAAATGCAGGACGTGTACCAGGGCTTCGGCACAAGTGACCGCGGGAAGATAGACTGTGATAGCGGGAGGAGGCTGCTGGGTTGCCTGGCTCTCCTTTCTTCCCCCGTGGTTTTTTCATGTTATTTTCCCCACTGGCTTTGCTGTAAATGGCTCAAGCGGTTTCCAGACTTTCTGAGAGACTTATCATGGACTTTTCCCTCCGGACATGGGGTGCACAGACTGTGGGTTTATGTCTCCTCTGTGTCTTGGTGTTTAATTAGTGTAGAAGGCGCTCTTTAGTTTGTGTCTAGGGATAGTAAACTAATCCAGGACTCCTATGTATCATTTTGGAATAATTAAAACCAATTCTGCTTGCCTTTTAATTTCTGGGTTGTTTGTACACATGTAAGGGGAAAACCAGTGAAAACAGCCAGTAGCCAATGAGCAATGCATGCAGAACGCTTATTGAAAGAGAAAAAGGGGAGAGGAGGTGAGGATCTGCTACATTCAGCTCTTTTTACTTTGGCCATTGAACGATTCTGCATTCCGTATTTAATTAACTAGGTATTTGTCTGGATTATGGAGGTTATCCCATTTCAGATACTCAATTTGGTATGCGGATAATTTGGTCTTTGAATTGGACCTATTTGAATATAGCGCTACCTAGAGCACGGCAGTAGATTTTAGTGGGTTTTTTTTCCTTCATACTGGCAGCTCTTTTTTATTCATGGGCTAATCCAGACTTCCAAAACCACTCACTGCTCTCCAAGAATTTGCTGAAGGGTTTGCTGGGTTAGTGTGTGATCTTTTCCACAGGTCACTTGGGGTACATTACTCATCATCTGTGCTGTGCGATCAGTCAGATGAGTCCCGGTGTATCATCATCTTGGCTTGATTTGGATAAGCGAGAGGCTTTAAAAAAAAGTGGCAGTAATGACAGTTTTGCATGAGTTTTCAGATGAGCCATTGTTTTTTTAATACAACCTGGGAAACTTTGGTAATTTGCGTGTATGAAATGAAAAGGCCAATATATAAAAGCACGTAATAATGGGATTTCAGAAGTGACAGCGAGGAGAATTTACCTCCTGTGTTTGTGAATCACGTTGGGGTTTATCAGGAGCTTTAGTCAACAGTTTATGAACTTTGAAAGTAACTTCTGAATGACAACCTTTGTGTTTATCATAATTCTAATGTGTTTTGATTACACACTGCATTAAACTCTGCTTAAATCAAGCTTATTAATCACGCTGAGAAAAGGTCGTTAACATCTCCCAGACCAGATGCCGTATCCTCAGCTAATTATAACTAATTCATTAAAATGGTGTGACCTGTTTCCACTGGGATGTAATCCAGTATGCAACTCTTGACTTCTGTAGCCTTATAAAGCCAGTGTATCCTGAGCTAGCTGGAATTTAGAGGATGTACAGATTTTATTTGCTTTTAACGAACCTTACTTGAAATTTACCACCTCATACTTACCCACTGAATGGTGAGGATGCTAAAAAACCACAAAACAAACTGAAGAAGCTTTCCTGCTAGCAAAACATTTATTTTCTTATGTGGGTTTTTAGATACAAAGGCATGCTCTGCATCTTCTGCTGTAATAGCATTTGCTCATTACTGCAGTAGCGTGGCACAGAGCAGAGCTGCTAGATGAGCAGAACCAAAGAGGCTGCTTAGAGCTCTAGCACTGCCCTTGGAGTCTGGTCCGTGGTTAAATGACCACTTACTGCTGCAGAAAGGGAGGAGGTTCGGGTTAGGAGATCACGGGCCTCTTGAGAAAGGTGGTGCCGGGGCATTTTGACTTCTGTGGGTCTCAGGCTGTTCTCTAGGTATCGATGATGTGACCCATTGCTTTTCTAAAGCCTCGTCTCTGTTTCTTGCAGACACACCAGCTGGACCACTCCGCTCACTACCTGCGTCTTAAATTCCTGATTGAAAACCAGATTCAGTTTTACGTACCAAAGCCAGAAGAGGATATCTATGAACTGGTAATGCTACCTACTGAGCAAAATTAAATGACACTTGGTAGGACACTGTTAATTAGGGTTTATCTGACGTTGGTAATATGCAGAGTTGCGCTTTTTAACTTGCAGTTATAGTGCTTTGCAGCCCATTGCAAATTGGCCTACAGTAATCTCTCCAAACATTTCATCTTGAGGAAATGCTCGGTGTTTAGCTTGTATTTGTATGTGTGTGTCTGTGTGGAGGAGAGAGAGGAGGAGCAGCCACGGGTTATATGTGAAAGTCACTGTAACATACCTTTAAGCTTAACTTCTCTCCAGGTTGCCTTTTCCTGTTGTTGTTGCCTTTTCCTGTTGTTGTTGCCTTTTCCTGTTGTTGTTGCCTTTTCCTGTTGTTGCTGCTGTCCTTGATGGTTTTAAGGACATAGTGTTGAGGTCTGAGTATTTCTTACTTGGATGAATCACTTTGTGTGATTTCTAAAGAAGGGGGAAATGCACAGTGGTTGGGGTTTTTTTTTGTGTGTATGTTTTTTGGGGTTTTGTGATTGTTCATTTGCTTTTTTCCTAAATGGGAAGGTAAATGTAGAAGTTAAAAAGCTCTGGAGTTAATGTGTGAGAATATACTTTACTAATTGCTTCAGTGGATGTTTTCATATCACTCATCTCAAAAGCAGACTTCAAAGGATTTTTGAAACGAGAGATTAAAAAAAAAGACCAAACAGAATTAGTGTCATGCTTTAACTTTATGATTTTACACAGGCACGCTGTAAGCATTTCAAAGTCCTTTTCATTGGTGGCTGTTTTATTTATAAAAAGTAAAACTTTGCCAGTTATGGATGCTTTTTTGTTCACTTAGTCAAGAAGTTCTGGGATTTGCCATTAACACTGTCAAAAAAGAAAAAAAAGTGAGAAGGTGATAGTGGAGCACTAAGGCTGGGAATGGAAATATAGTTGGGAAAAATTAAAACTCAGAGGAGACACCTTTTAGCTTTCAGTCCTTGGAAGGACTTTGGTGACTTGTCTTGTGTTGAGAGGATGTAGGATTGACATAGTCATCATTTACTGTTTATTTTGAAAAAAAGAAATTAAACCAAAACTCTGTAGCTGGTGGTCCTGTAGACCTGCTGAAAGATTATAGTATAGGTAGGTGCTGCCGGGGCAGATCTCATGTAGTAACATCAGGACAACACACGTGGATATGTTTGCTTTTGTTTGTGTTTGTGTGAGCTTGTGTAATGAGAAAATCTGAGTTACTGTATTTAGGTGTTTAATTAAATGGTTATGGTGCAGTGTGATAAAACTAATGACTCTATTTTTGTAGTCTACAGAACAGCTGTTTATAATAGTGTCTAATGCTGATGTTACCTTGCTAGAAGTACCTTCCATCTACTAAAATGCTTTTACAGACAAACGTTGCTGCAGAAAAAAAATAAACATAATTTCTTAGGATGATATTCCTTTTTCTTGCAGCATGTACAGATGTACTTAGATAAGACATGGAGATAAAATATCCATATTCCATTCCTCTGTAAAACATTAATTGTGCTGTGCCATGCTCTGTCACAGTCTTTCAAAAATCCCTGAGTTTGGTTTATTACATGTTAAAATGTTTCTAGGGGCTCAGAGCAGAGTATTCAGCCTTTGATGCTGTACCAGGCAGTTATACTTCCAAGCACCTTTTATTGTAAACTAAATGTTGGAGTGTTTTGGACGAAGCTTGATGTGCCAGACTTTTTACTTCGGATAAGATGGCACTTTTACATGGAATGACAAGTCCAGAGGCCTACCCAGAAAGCCTTTCAGGTAGGATGAGGCTGGGGTGAAGGCACTGGGGATGCTGGAAGAGGTAGTCCTGCGAAAGTAATTACTATAATTACTGAAATTATAGTAATATTATTAATAACAAAAAAAATAGAAACATAATGCGGGATTGGATTGTCTCAAAAGGACACTGCTGCTAAGGTCAGGAAGAAATCCTGTCCCTGGACACTCCCTGGTGCCTAGCAAACCTCCTGGGGTGCTCATGGTGCTGCCATCAAACCTCTCTGTGCAGAGCCCCAAGACCCATGAGCCCACAGTGCCCATAATGCCAGCAGCTTGATGGCACAGGCCACCACAGCCCAAATATGCTGCCTGCCTTTGGTATCAGGGACAGCAGGTCCGTGGGTCACTGAAGTGCAAGTGGCACTTCAGGGCTTCTATCAGACTGTCTTTGTGGTTCGGGCAACTCAGCTGCAGTCTGTCCATCCCACATATTTGCCTCCTGTTCAGTAAAGGCTCTTCCTTGAAAAGGCTGCTCAGGATGCAGGCAGCACGTGGCTCCCGTGTCCCTGCGAGAGCATGTCAGACTCAGTTCTCGTCCTGCACGCTCAGTTTAGGCGACTGCAGCGATCAGACTCAAGTTTTGTTCAGAAAATGTGTGATCTCTCCTTTTTTTCCTTCTCCTCTTTTTAAAACCCTTGCTGAAATCTAGCTGAGATTTTTGTAAATGTCATTTGACTCTTTCTCAGATTCTGAGTAATATGTTCCTATAATTGAGAACTACATTTTAAAAATACTGCTAGCACGGTATCCTTGAATACATTTTATTTTGCTACATGCGATCATTTAAATGGGTATCTAGATTTTCTGTCATACCTAATATTTGCAATTAAACAGATGTGTAAGTGCCAAGGTAAGCAGGATATAAAACAATGTTTTTATTAAAGAAACCCTTCACTAAAGCATTACTCTTCTTTTAAAGAAATGCTTAAATACTTCAGCCCAAACACCGATGCCACTTAGTTCCCAAACATTAATTATCTTTTTACACACTCACACCAGCATGTAAACAGCAGTAATATTTACCTGCAGGCTCTTGCTCACCTCTGTGTATGATTTTTTCCAAAGACAAAGTGCTAGGCTGTGCTATGGAAAAAAACAGCTTTGAACCTCCTCTAAGCCAGTTTTCCAGAGCATCAGGGCTGTGTCAAGGAGTAAGTCAGGGCTGGCTCCCAAAGATGTCAGCTTAGAGCCTGGTGACTTTGTCTGGAAAAGTGGGATTTTCCTGCCTTGGTGGGGTGACAGGCCTTTTGTTGGGACCTCAGGGGCAAGACCCAGCTGCAATAACAATCCACACAAGACACACAGGAGAACATGATTTAAAAGCACAAAATGTGTGAGCTGGGTTGGAGGGGTGTAAACCCTGCTGGCGTGTTGCTTGGCTCCAGAAATGCAGAGTGAATTGCACCAGTCCATGAAGGCTTCTGGGTTATTACCGAGGAAGGATGTTAATGACCATTTCAAAGATTTTGGAGGAGGGGGGGCCTTTTCTCGATACAAATAAACATAAATGTGTTAAAAATTAAACTTCATGCTACGAAAGAGCTGTGCATCAAATCTGGTAGGCTTCCACCAATGAAGAAATGTATTTAAGAAAATCCCTCCTTGTGGTTTTAATGCTATCGAATAATTGAATTCCTGCAATGCCTTAATCAATATAATATAAAAACATTAAATGATGACTACCCATAAAATATGAAAACAGGATTGGAAGCTCTGTTTCTTGTGCACTTAATGTGGTATTGACCTGGTGAACTAGATATAACCTTGCTTTTACACTGGCAGCAGTAAAACACTGCTTCCTCCCCTTTAACTGTGTTCTGACAGTAAAGCATTGTGACACTACTAATGCATCTCATGCGTGTGGGGAAAAACTGTTTGATGAATGATGACCCCAGTCCATTTCTTCCACCTCTAATTAAAAAAAAAATCAGCTCAAAATTATTACATTTGATGTGTCCAGTAACATATTTTTGTGGGTTTATTTTCTATTCAGCTGTACAAAGAAATAGAAATCTGTCAGAAGATTACACATCACATTCAAATAGAGAAGTCTGATGCAACCTGTGATATTTATGGTGAGTTTCTCTCCTTGATTTGTTTTAACTTTCATACCAAGTCAGGTCTGGTGTGTGCAGGTTCTTGCTTGCTAGTCATTGAGACACCTGCAAGGCCTGTTGAACACAATATGGAACGCACATCTGATTCCTGTGCCATGCGCAGAAAGCTCGCTCCCCTGCCCTGCAGCAGCATTGTTTCATTTGTAGTGCACTAAACACTGCATATCCTGGTGCTCTTTGATGAGATCTACGGTGGCAGAAAGGACAAATGTTTCCTTGTTCTTGTAGTTTCTCAAAACACCACCTACAGAGGTTGTGCAACTGAGCACCTGCAGAAAACAGCATCCTTTGCCAGCTGTAACATCTTACATGAATGCCAGCACCATGGCGTTCACAGGGGCCCTGCAGTGGGGCTTGGAAGAGAGCTGCCAATGTGGCTTGCTGCTGCTAGCAGGCTCTCCCACTCCTCACCAAGCGTGATGGCAGGCGTGCAGCCAGCAGCATCTCCCTGGGTGGAAGGCATCTTGATGTCCGCAGCCAAGGCAGCTGTCCAGGAGAGGCTGCTTGGCCATTCTCCCCACTTGCAGTGGCCATGCAAGGTGGGTCGCTGTCTTGCCCTGGCATTTCCTGAAGCTAGAGGAGCCTGGACCCAGTGCATGCACAGCCCTCAAGGATGCCCTGTGGAGTCCTGGAGCCAGAACCTGACACCTCATACAGATCTGTGTATAAAACACTAGCCAGGAGAAGCCCTCCCTGTGCAAAATCCCTAAACTTTAACTGGGGTGGTTGTATTTGTTAGCTTTCAAGTGTTTGAAGGTACAGACCTCCAGCCTGGTGAGTTTGCCCTTTGGTCTGGCAGTTACTATTCCGTATTGTATTTTAAAGTTACTTGTGCATCCTACACTGAGGGGAGCCGATCTGCATCTTTCTACTGTTTATCTCAATATTCTGTTTTAATGACTAGAATAATTCTGAATCCCCAAACTGTTTAATATACAGTTGCGGGCCATTGGAATATTGAGCTCTGCTACAAAGCAGCGGTACCGACTGCAGTTGGAATATTGAAGGTCTAAGAGAGAAATATTAACCAGCACAGCAATGGCCCTGGGTTCACTAATCAAGCTGTGCCCGAAAGCACTGCAGGAGTTGGGGCATCGTGGTATTTCCTGTTTGTTTCTTTTCCTTCTCTTTTAAAAGTAATAATAGATGGGAAGGACCGGGAGGTGCCGCCTCATGTCCTGGGAAATGAGATCAGCTGTGTGAGACAGGGGATGTATCTGTTCTGTGGCTCTGACCCTACAGGGAGTGAATGTTGAAGTGCACCCCGCAAAAAGCAGACTTTGCTCTTACTGGAAGAAAGTGGCAAAACTTAACTTTGATTTTAAGTGGCAGCAGGATTTCTGTAGTCTGCATGTGTCTCATGGGAACAGTCCTGTGTGTTCATATGGTGACAAGTGTGTGCTGAAATAAGTGTGTGTGCGGGCGAGCAGAGGGGAAATATCGATCCTGTGTTGGTGCTGAGGAAGGCTAGGCTTCCTTCTGAGATCCCTTCCCATCCTATATGCCAGGTACATTTGAGGGTACTTTAGTCTTTTTAGTCTCTTTACAGAATCAGCATTGCCAATATGTACTTTCCAGTCCCCAGAAGAAGCGGCAGCACATTCACGAGCAATGGTAACACGAGGATCAGAGCTTTGAAGTTTTGGTGTAGAATCTTTTTAACAGGGTTCAAGGTTCTTGCTGCTGGTTCTGCTTTGAAAATGAGCGCACAGCCTCTGAGCACATGTGTAGGTGTTGGTGTGAGCGGGGCTCCCTATGGGACTGGTTCCCAGTCAGCTGGGCAGCGCTGGGGGCTCAGCGCCTCACAGGTGGTGGGATCAGGGTCTGAAGCCAGTACCAAAGCTGAATGTCCAGAACACCAGGGGACTTCTTCTTATGATGATTGGGTATTTTCTGTGTGGCTTCATTCAAGCCTCATGCTTTTTGCCCACTGTAAAAGCATATGTCCAAACTCCCTGTGCCTTGATTCCCTCAGAACTCGGAAAGCCTGCATTTTGAAAATGGAGGAGATTATGAAAAACTTTAGTGACGTTACCTGTTGCTGATGCTAGTATTCCACCTAGAGCAGTGATAATACTTGTAAATCACCTTGAATTTTCAAGATACTTCACAAGCAGCTATTCATTAATCCTGACAATGTAGACTTAGTGCTGTTATCTCCGTTTAACAGACATGGTATCAAAGATAGGGAGGTGAAATGTTTTCGCTATGGGTGCAATTAGACAGTCCAGTACAGCTCACTAGCCTAGTAGAAAAGTCAGATGATAAAAGAAGTGAATGGCTATCTGCTGGATTTCCAAGCTGGTTTGGGCCAGCTAAGAGATCCTGGTGCTGGAAAGGGGGCAGAGCTGCCCCTTCAGAGCAGCATCACCATTATCCCTAAGCACACTGCGAGTTCAAATAATGTAAAGGCAGTGGCGCAGGATATTTCAGGGAGAGCTCGTCTGGGAACTTTACATGCTGTTCGAGATGTTTCTACTCCCACCAGCATCCTTTGGTAGGAGGCACTCCTGGAGCGTCTGCCCAGTGTGTTGGACCTCTCCAGCATTAGATCTGTCAGTGTGATGTTGTTGCCGATTCCTGGGCACATACGCTCTTGGCCCTCTCACCGGTACCAACCTCTTTGCAAAGGTTGTGTGGGCTGCAGTCCGGGTGCATCAGCAGTAAGAACCTATTGCTTCCAGCTCCATTATGTACTGGAAACACACTGATATTTTTGATAGAAGCTGTCTGTCTCAGGAGGCCGTGGTAATTTTCCAGAGGTAGATTTGTTCAGGTATTGTGCTGGTTCCGTGAGGCCATGTACACTCATAGAGGCAGCCATTCGTTCTTCTGTCATCAGAGCTTTGCAGTGAAGACAAGGCTCTGTCTGGGTCACCGCCCGTCCCTTCGCACCTGTGTTTCAGAGTCCACGCACAGTTTGATAATAATCTTTTTGGCAGTGATGCTGGCTTATGCAATCGCAGTCACTTCCACCCACTCCTGCCCTTCCTCTCATCCAATGCTGGTACACGTGCTTGTGGGGAGCACCTACAGAATTCAGCCAGCTGGAAACTGCACATTTGTACTATACATATGTGCATACAGACTATACATACATGTCTGTGCAGGTCTGTAAGTATATATATATTTGTGTGTGTGTATATATACATATATCTATATGTAAGTATGCAATAACATACATCTCTACACACACTTGACTGAGGTATTTCCCATCTGGATGAGTTCCCTGCTGTGCTTTACTGCACGGCAGTGAAAGCACTGGCACCGGCACTGTGGTGGGACAGGATTGATGCCTGTTTACAGGATCCAGGCACATCACAACTGTGGAAATAAACCAGTTTATCCCTACTTGGGTCATGGTCACATACCCTGTCTGCAGGGGGATTAAGTGCATTTGTAAGATGATCTTTTCAAGGCAGTTGCCACTTGCCCATCTTTTGTCTCTTAAAGGTGATGACAACACATGTCATTGCTCCTTACACCCATTCTGCTCTGGATTTCTTCTTTTGCCCTTAACCCTGACTGACTAGAGGAGACAGAGGTCTTCTCTTGGAGGAGAATAGGAGCTTGGGACTGCTAGTGTGTGCTAATCTCTTCACAGTTAGCCACAGTGAGAACCTGAGATGTAACTTGGCCTTGTTTTAATTAACTGTTTGGTAGTTGGCTGCAGAACTCTTTTGCAATTCAGTTGCAAAAGGGTGATGGTATTAATAACTGATAATTTGTGCTGACTCGAACTGAAGTCTTGGGCATGCTCCACCACTTCTGGTTAAGGGTCTTCCAGGTAGGCTTTGCAGTGGTGACAACCAATACCTACTATTATTTTACAGCTGCTCTTTTGTTTTTTCTCTCTACCAAAGTTGATGTGTTGAGTGAGCTTCCCAAATTTAATTTTATTCAGGCTGAGGAGCTCACGTACAGGTTCAAGAAACTCAGTAAGTCATGAAGGGCCATATGCTCCTCACTTCTAGGCTGATACATTCTTTCCTCTCCTTCCTTTTTTTTTTATGTTGGATGAAAAAATAACTTCTCAGCACCAACTTGAAGGGAGATCTAAAGTCAGAATAGGCTCCCAGCACATCTGCTTCCTCTTGGCTGGTGGCTGATTCCATGTCAAACAACCATCCCCCACCCCAGAGGTTTGTAAATGTTTTTCTAGTTGGAAAAGAAAAAGAGAGCAAATGGTTACCTACACACATTTAGAGAGTAATGAAGTTTCAGAAAAGCAAATGTTCTGCTTTAGATAGCTCTCAACAGTAAATAAATAAGGCCTGTTTAACTAACCGCATTGTATTTCCTTCACGCGTTGTTATCTTACACAGTGTCAAGCACAAATGGCAGGAAAGTCAGCAAAGCCCAAGTGCCAGCACCATTCGTGCTGTTTGCGTTACGGCTGTGTCGGTTCTTCCACTGAAAGGCTGCTCTGCAGGTCTCTAAAGTAGCTCTAAACTGTGGGCTGAGCTGAGACTCAGCAAAGAACAGGTCGTGACAGGAGCAGTGGAGAGCACAAAGCAGTGGAAGGGGAAGCGGCACTTTCACAGACTTGTCCAATCCAGGAATGAAAAAAAAATAAAATGAAAACTGGCATTCTGCTTTAGCAGACACTGTTACGCCTTGTCTGAGCTCAGGATGGCATGTCAGCCATTGGTCTCTGTTTCCTGGCTTTTGTCAGCTCAGGTCGCAAACCACATCTCTGCGCAGCTTTTGCCAGCAAACAGCAAAACTTCTTGAAGTGACCTTTTGTGGCAGGAGAATTGGAAGTCTCTTCCAACACCTTGCAGCTGTGGCATCCTCAAATAAAGCTGTAGATGATTTATGTGTAAACTCAGGAATTCGGTTCGGGTTTTTTTTAAAGCCACTTTAATTTTTTAACTTTCCCTTTACATTTGTAAAGGTTTAGAGGAAAGGAGAAGGGAGGAATTCCTGCCTGCTCACCACAGGGACAGCACAGCCTTACCTGTAGCACATGCCGTTGTTTGGGCACGCTGGAAGCAGTTGGCTTCTTCTGACTGTCTCAATGGGTATCTCCCCAGGTTTCTCTCTGTCCTCTGTGGAAGAAGAGGGGATCCGTCGGCTGTATGTGAACGGCGTCAAAGAGACAGGCCTCGCTTTCAAGAAAGGTAAAAGACTTCTCAAAGTGCTTTTGTTATCGTTTGCTTAATCCTGGTGTAGACTGTGAGCTTGTTGGGACGGGAGCTTTATGAACACACCACACCAAGAGCCCAGTCCAAAAGAGATCACCTTCTTTTGGGAAAGATCTGAGGTGCATGGTTTCCCTGCTCTTGGGATCAGCTATGGTGTATAGCCAACCTCCTTTTAATTTCGAGTTGCTCTATACGTAGCAGGGTCAGCATGTCCCTTCCAGCTAGAAAGAGGAGCAGGAGCCCTCTCAAGTCAGTCACTGCAACATAAACAGGTATGGTAGAAATCGTTGTAGTCGTTGTCCTCTGCGGCCAGGATTCCTGCCTTTGCAGGAAGTGTGACAGCACCTGGCCCAGAAACCGGCGGAGATAAAAAGGCTGCCAGGCTCGTCCCAGGGCAGAGCAGGATACGGTTTAACTGCAGTTTACCCAAGCTGAGGTCAATCCCAGGGCTGACACACCTTTACTGCTTTTCCCTTTCATTGCCCCTTACAGCGCACTGACAGCACTGTGCATGCAGTCATGGGATGGGCTGGTCACGGAGTCGGACAGCTGAAACCTAACCAGGCTTTAAAACACAACATGGGGAGCATGAAGAGTGAGCAGACTCATCTCTTCATAAGCCCTCAGTATATGCAGAGTCCTCAGAAACACCCTCAGAGCTTTCTTGGCGAGTGGTTGTATGCTGTTGCAGAGCTCATTTAACGGTTAGCTGTTGCCAAAAGCGATGGGGGCTGGTTACCCCCAAACTGCTCCAGCCCTTTGCCTTGTGCTGCCTTTGGCACTCTGGTGAGCTGATTCAGCTCTCCGTCCTGATGGAAAGCTGCCGTGGCAGAAATGCGTGGCTGGTTTTCTGACCCGCTAGCCAGTGGAGTTGGCTTGTGTTGCAGGGAAGTGAGTGGCCGAAGTGGCACCAGGGAGGGACAGGACTGTGCAGACACAGACTGGGGGGTGGGGGGAGCAGTTCTGGCTGTGGGGAGCCTGGCATTTCCCTTGGCTGTAACCTCTGACCCTACCTTAAGAGCACCTTATAGATTCTTTGGGGGGCCGCTGTGTGTGTCTATTGAGCTTGAAAAGTCTCTCCTTGGCCTCTCACCCCACCTCAGCCCCACGCGATTCTCTGGCTGAAAGGATGGGGGTTTTGCCAAAAGCCCCGAGAAGGGGCTGGAGGGTGGCTCTCTGCTAGCCAGTACCAGGGAAATGAAACTGGGCTTCTTGAGGGGAGCAACGAGAATACTGGGGGCTGAAGATTTCAGCAGGGCTTATTTTGCTTTTGGAACACATTTCTTCAACAGTTCAAATGAATGAGTGAACACAGACTGCCTCCTGTGGGGCTGAAACGCTAAAACACCCTCTCAGTGATAGGTTGCTCTTCGTAATTGATCTAAAAAACCACTTCTGTAGGAACAGTGTTTGGCAGGATATTATGACAAGGTGCCCATAGTTAGCAGAAAGCAGGGAGGAAGTCTCTCTCTCTCCCTCTCTCTCTCTCTCTCTCTCTCTCTCTCTCTCATTATTTGCATTCATGTTTGCCTTTGACTGCACTTGCTATAGTAGGGCTAACTAGAAGAAAGACAGTATTTTGTTTTCAATGCCTTCTCCAATTAGAAAACCTAATTTTTATTTTCTCCAAATAATTTTCATGATTAATCCTTTTTTTTTTGTTGTTCTTTTTTCTGTTGGCTGTGTCAGCTAGACAGTTGTTGGAATTTGAGGTGCTCAACTGTACTACAATAGATATGTTACTTTGTCCCAAATAATTCAAAACAAGGATTATGAAGAGTGAATGAAGTCCCAGATACGATGTTTATGGTTGCAGGCATATTAAAGTGCTGCTATTATGACATAGCATCACTAAATAGAATAAATGAATTAATGCAAAATGCTTGACTTGCCATGTTTTGTCCTTGTTTCAAATACGATTTTATGGTCCATTTACTTTGTAGCTGTTCTATCTACTTCATTTTATTCTCTCCCAAACTACATGCCACACTGCAGTTTATGGGCACAATTGCATGCATTTAGAAAGATCTCAATTCTCCGAAAGAAGACTGAAGCTCTGTAACCTCCTCCCTTTCACGTTTCTTCACTGTGGGTAGGTAATATATTTTCCGGAGGATGCTGCTGAACTCTGCTCGCAGCTCAGGCTCATCAACTCAGGCCTTTCATCCAGGCTTAAGGGTGGCGAGATTCATCCTTTTGCGTGATCACCCGGCCAGAGGACTGTGTGGCATGGGGGCAGCTCACACCCACAGAGGAACATTTTTGACCCTGTAAAATCCTACTTTCATCCCTGTAAACGCCAGGATGGTGGCTGTGATGCTGCAGCGGTCCTGTTGGCAGACTGTGTCCCGCAGGATGGCACATGGGGGGATGCCTCCCTGGAACCGGCAGCATCACCCTGAAGTAGAAACAAAAGCTGCAGTGGCACAAGGTGCCCTGACAATCAGGACTGTCAGCACCCTGGTACGCCGCTGCCTGCCCAGTCTTAGGGAATTATTTGGGATTAAACCGTGGTCCAACTTGCTGTTGTTAGTCGCGGAGCAGACCCAGCTAGCTGAGGGGAAGGTCATGTTTCCTGCGGTACATCGGAGGGCTGCATGTTGTCTGTCGGCATCGCTGTGCCTCCTCTGAAATGAGCAGGAGTCAGCTGTTTCCTCTGCAGATCCCCTTTTCCCTTGGGCACTGGTACTATAAATAGCTCCTGAAATTCGACTGCAAAAAAACAAACCCTTACTAAGCGCTAAAATTTGCCTGCTGAAGATCTGTGTGCTAGGGTGTGATTCAGATGGGGCCAGAGAGGAGACTCTCTGAAGTCCTATACCATACGGCCTGGCAGAGTGGGAAATCTTCTCTCCTCTTATGTTTATGGGTAGGTGACCACTACAAATCCTTCATTTAGATGGAAGGTTAAAAGCGAGAATCCAGAAAGCCCAGCTACTCCATTCTTAACCCCATCCTGCCTGCAGTGCCTCAGAAGTAATATACATATCTATCCATATTTACGAGCAGTGTTTTGTGTCGGGTGGCTTGCTGTGCAGTGTCTGTTCCCTTGCACAGCAACATGAAGAAAAAGGGTTTGTCTTGTTCCTGGTATGTTGTGAGGGACTTTCTGGGCACCACGCTCTAAGTACCAGCCTGACAACAGATCTCACAAAAGGACATCAAATTTCAATGTCATTTGCAGTCATAAATGTTTACGTCTAGACATCACACTGTCTGGCACTTCATAAACATCTGATTGAGCTCCTTGATGTCTGTAGGTAACAGAGACCTTACTGTGCAAGTTTTACCTGTCCCTTTCTGCGTTGCAGGCCTGAAAGCTGGCGATGAAATTGTGGAGATTAACAAGAAAGCTGCCGAGGATCTGGACTCGGCTCTGCTGAAAGATGCCCTCGTTCATCCTTCGCTCTTTCTTACTGTGCGCACCTATCCTGAAATAGAGGATGGGCAGAAACTAACGCAGCCACCGCCACATCGCTTGGAGAACCCATCTGACTTGAGTGACAGCACACTGCTCTTTGCTGGGAGCAACCAAGGTATTGGAATCGATGTAGAAATTACCAGGAGGGGAATGTATGCTGGTAAATGTGCTGGTGTAATCCTGTTGATCCCTGCATGTCACTTCCATGTCGGAAACGAGGAATTACAGTCTGAATGCACCGAGCGGATAATAGGTGGGAGCTCTGAAAGCTGTGAGGTGCAGTCTGCAGCAGCAATGAAGAATGGCTGTGTGCACAGTTGGGCTGTGAAACGTGTGTCATTGCCAAGTGCATGTCACATCATCTAGAAGTGACTCCAGTGAGCTGCAGAACTGATTGCTCACTTCTAGGCTGCTCGGGATGTACCTTTACCTCCCGACATGCCCACAGGAAGTATGCCTGGCAGGGAAGGAAGAGGGATTCGCCTTATCTCCCTCTGAGATTAGCCAGGAGCTGAGGAGCCCTGCATGTGTAACTCACAAGGTCAGTTCACAACACTCAAAGATTGACATTACAGCCAACTGTATCAAACTGGTCCCACAGCACACTGTGGTGGGAAGCGGCATTCCTGCCCACTGTGCTGCCCTGTTCAGAAGACTGAACTGGCAAGAAATTAATCCCTGTTACACGGGAATTGTTTGCTAGGAATTGCACTGGGATGGCAGGAAAGCTCCTGCACCTTGTCTCCTCATATTTGCCTGCTTAGTCAACTTGCCAGCTTCTAAATGCTTCTAAGTACTTGAAAACAGAGGAGGATAGTGGATGTAATTGATTGCCTTTGTTTGTTTGGGATAATTTAAAATACAGGAAAGATGAACGGGATCGCCCAAAAGAAGTAGTTTCTAGAGAATCAAAACTATTCTGAGTCGAGGTGAATTTTGACTTCCAGTCAAAAGTAAATGGTGCCTGAGTATGGAAAAATAATTTGTTTTCTCCCCAAAGTAAAGGTTTCAGAAATGTCAAAATAAGAGTTTTGACAACTATGAATTGGTTTTGTTTTGTGCATTTGGAATAAAAAACTGGAGTGGAAGGAGACTTGTTAAGGCACTTCACCGATGTCACCCTTCTCCCAGGACCTGTCTGTCTGATTGCTGCTCCTCGGTATAAGGGCTTCTGGGACGAGTCTGGTTGCAGAGTGCAGCTGACCCAAGAGCAGTGTGACTGCATTAGCATGATGCTGAGCTGAAGCAGATGAGCCACAGTGCAAGATAAGTTTGCTTGGGCTCAGGACCAGGCTGACTCATCTCTGCCTGCAAAGGGTCAGGGAAGGTGCGGCCTGCCTTCCAGTGTTTCTGGGTGCTGCTCTGGCTTTGCTTAAAATATTTACTGCAGGTGATCAGGCAAAAATGTCATTGTTCAGGTGATGGGAACAGATCGTGGGGAAAGGGAAAGCTGGACCTTTGGTCTGACTTTGGGGAGTGTGATACTCATAGCAAGTGGAATAGCATCCAAAAAAACCAGCTTATTGCAGAGATCACTGAGTGGACTGATGAAGGCAGTCACACGTAAGACATGCTAAACCTCCAAAGGCAGTTAAAATGAAACATTTCCAGAAGGAAATTTTCTCCTTTTAATTATCACAGAACTTTTCCCAGTTAGGCTTTTGTGCTGAAAAAATAATTTGTACATTTTTATGGCTGGCCACAAGGTGCCCCCATTTCCTACCTCATACCAGCTCTTCACAGGCTCCATCCTTTTGTCCTCGCCCGTGCTTTCACTGAAACTCTAAGTGCTGAATCCTTGTACCCCACATTTTCATCGAAGCTAGTGTCTGCCCTGGGTGTAAAGAACTGTCAACTGGGACTTTTGTATTTATGCAACATAGTGATTTCTGAGGCAGAGCCATGACATCTCGTAACCCAGGGTCTCAACGGCTGGTTTCAACAAGCAATTTCTCTGCCACTCTCGGTTCTCTGCGATGGTATTTTGAGGGTCTCCAAGGGGTCCTTTTCCTGAGGTAATGCATGGTTTGCCAGATGTTTCTGTAGAACCAAGCATTTGCCTTTTAATATTGTCCAGTGACAACATTTCATACACCATGTGAAATAAAGACACGGGACGTAGCTGATGGACAGTTCATGGCAAAATCAGACCTCCCACCTCTGCTGCTTTGCAGGCACGACTTATTTTGTTCTGCTCCCAACTTGAGCCATGTCTGTCCTCCTTTGTAAGCTACTCCCAAGCTGTTATTTGTGGTTATTGCAGTGGTGTGGAACGGCTGCCTGTTTTTCCATGTCCTGTGGTGAGCTCGTGAACTGTCTGGTGGACCAAAGCATCTGCATCTTAAATAGCTCCCCAGGACCAGGGCTAATAGGGGCATCCTTTTCCCTTCAGATTTCTCTCAGTACAGCTGCTCGTGACCTTTGGTGGGCTGTATTCAGATCCTTTGCTCTTTATCTCACCACAGCACAGAAGCTAGAGCTCTCTTGATGTTTGCTCTCCTTAAAAATACAGCAAATGATAAGGTGGGAATTGCCTTCATTCCTCCTCAAAGTGGGAAGAATACTTCTTTAACAAACAGAAGGAACACAGGAGCTCATCAGCAGATGAGCAGGTGTCTGGCAGCTTCTGAAAGTGCCTGTAGCTGCCATATAAAACATACCTCTGAAGAATGATGTTAAGATGGTGTTTAAAGCTAAACAATGTTGATGGGCTAATTTGGGATAACAGCCTGGGCTGGGAGTGAAATCAAGGATCTGCATCCAAGTGTGCATTTGGGAGGCAGGTGTTAGATCTTCCCCTTCAATTTCTCCCCATTTAGGTGTTTGTAGAACATAATGTTTTACCGAAGCCTTTCCTTTGGCCCCCTGCTTTCACAGAGATTCATTACCTAAAATGAGATCCATGGGAGATTTTAGAAAGGGGCTATGTGCTTTCATTTGGGAGATTGTGCCTGTTTCTTCGATTTTTGGTCTCATCTCCACAGCTTCTTGTAGAATGCAGTCAAGTATGAAATACCCACTGACCTATTTATGCGTGTCCTTGTTGATTACAGGCAGTTTGGCTCGCTCGGCAAACCAGCTCAGTGATTTCTCTTATATGCTTTTATTTACATCATGCAGATTATCTTTCTTCGGTCCTGAAGTAGTGTAGCCTCCCCTTTCAGCAGGGGGGTGAAACATTACCAGGCCAGAATCCCAGCAGGTATAAATCACCTGTAGGCACATTCATTCCCCAGAAACTCAGGTTCTGGTTGACCAATCATGCTGATGTGCTATCATTATCTTCTTCGCTGGCAATTTTTCATCGGCTGTCAAGGTAGCAGAGGGTAGTGTTTCTGTGTGAGGCAAATCATATTGTGTGCTTTCAACAGAAAGATGCTGCGTTATAAATCATTTATTTTTTTAAGGAAGCTTTCCTAATGCTTAATTACTCTGTGGGAGGTCTCCCAGGAGCAAAGCAGGACTGTGTTTCTGGGACCTGACCTCCCTGCAGTGCTGCCAGTGCTCCTATTAAATATGACCTCTCAGAGCTGTTCCATTATCTGGAACCACCTTTTGTAGCTGAGGTCGGGGTTTGGAGCTGCAAATCAGTTCTGTGGCAGTGGTTACTTCATTGTGTTTACTTAACAAGTTATTCTTGAAATGACCTTGGATCTTATAGCTCTAATTGATGTGAAAAATATTATCTTGGCTATGATATATACTTTCCCCTAGGAATTGAGCCTGCATCAGGATTGCAGAGCCACAGATTTTGTTTCTTTCATCTTTTTTTTTTCCTTCCCTTTTTCCCCAGCTTTCAGTCTTCTCCCTGTTAGTGCATTCTGCATAAATCTGGTTAAGGAGGACTAGCTCTCGTTCTGTCTGGAGTCCTGCAGCATGTTTTCCCTATTGCCTGAAAGGATCAGTGAGAGCTGTCTCCCTTCCCCACAAGGAGTGTTTTGTCTCCCCAACCTACTCCGCTCAGTTCAGGGAACTGGATTGCCTGAGAAGCCTGAACACTGGAAACGCAGCCTCGTATCTCCCCAAAATCATAAAGGAAATATTTTGTTATTAGAAGGGGATTTGGGATTTGGAAGCGGGAGCGGGGAGCAGTATCAATATTTCTTTGTGGTCTCCCCACAATTCATTACCATTTTTTTCACTCTGGGGTAGAGTTTCTGAGGTTTTAGGCTTTGCATGGTCCTATATTTTGGAGATGTCTATCATGAGGGATAACTCTGCAGGGATAACCAAGAGCCGTATTAAAATCACTGTGTAGAATGTATAACTGATAAAAAAGAAAGTACAAGGAATCACAGAACACCCCTGTTTTGAATGGGTATATTAATCCTCTAGAGATGAAGCGGGTAGGTATTTATAAAGAACCTTATTACTTTGTCATTCCAAAAGCAGGAGAACCAGAGGCTGATGTTAACACACACTCCAAAGACTGTGGTATGAACCAACATGCTCTATACGAATGGCCATTATTTATCATTCCATCCTCATCCTGTGACACGTCCCCTCAGGCAAAGTAATTTTGATTTCAGAACAAGCTGAGACTTATAGTAACCTTAATTTCTTCGGGGCTATTTTTCTGAGGCAGACAACTAATTTCATATCTTTTGTAGCACGTTAAAAAAATATTGCTACCAATTTATCAATTCCAGGGGCATTTACTGCAGCAGCAACATAAGAGTGTTGCATATAATCAGAGACATGTAGAACTGTTCTTCCTGAAATCTGTTTTCTAAGAGCTTAAAAGCCAAAGCTCAAGGGTGTCTCACTCCTGGCTACTCTAAAGAGCCTGCCCTGAGCTTCTGATGGAATGAGCCACGTGGCTATTCACACATTAGCTTTCTGCACTGGGGCACTGGCTTTCTGACCCTTCCCGTTTAGCTGCAGTCAGCACACCTGCTCCCTTCCTCGTGCATTTCTGAGCTTTCGTATTGTGGCTGGGCTGCCGCTGCCCCTGCCGGCTCTGCCAGCCCGAGGCTGCAACACCGTACTGGCAGAGAGCTGGCTTTTCCGATGGCAGCATCTGCCGGTGGCCAGGGCCCCAACATCGTGTCCCTGGTTTCAGAGGTCCACGAGCACATTCATTTTTAAGGTCTACAAAAACTCCTGTTTATTCCAAAGTGGCTACTCAAGCATATGACAGGGGGTTGACTAAGCTCCTGACCTGGAGACAGTGTAAAGTGGCTGTGGTGTGGTTGGTACTGGGGAGGTTTCATTGGATTTGTGTTTTTCCCAAAAGAAGCAAATTAATTCAGTGACATTCAACATAGATTTTTCTATACTTGTGCAATTTATTACATAGTTGAAATGGAAAAGGAAGCAATAACGGCCTTTTGAAAGGAAAAGAGATTTATGGGGCTTCTTCTGTAGCTTTCCAGGAAAGGCAGAGTTCTACATCTTGTTCCTATGCTGTTCTTAGGTCATGCAGTGGACTGTAACTGTGACAGTTGTAGCTGGGTTTTAAAGGTCTTTGGAGAAGTTATTGACAGGTACCAGTATAGGTTGGGGTCTGGCCTGTTGGGGAGTAGTCTAAGTGAGAGTGACCTGGGGGTCCTGGTGGGCAGCAGGATGACCATAAACCAGCAATGTGCCCTTGTGGCCAAGAAGGCCAATGGCATCCTGCAGTGTATTAGAAGGGGTGAGGCTAGTAGGTCTAGAGAGGTCCTTCTCCCCCTCTACTCTGCCCTGGTGAGACCTCACCTGGAGTATTGTGTCCAGTTCTGGGCCCCTCAGTTCCAGAAAGACATACTAACTCCTTGAGAGAGTCCAGCACAGGCAGCGCAGGGCCACCAAGATGATGGAGTGGAACAGCTTCCTTATGAGGACAGTCTGAGGGAGCTGCGTCTCTTCAGCTTGGAGAAGAGGAGACTGAGGAGTGACCTCATTAATGTTTATAAATATGTTAAGGGTGAGTGTCAGGAGGATGGAGTCAGGCTCTTCTCAGTGGTGGCCGGTGATAGAACAAGAGGAAATGGTTCCAAACTGGAACATAGGAAGTTCCATCTTAATATAAGGAGGAACTTCTTCACTGTGAGGGTGACGTATTACTGGAACTGGCTGCCCAGAGAGGTGTGGAGTCTCCTTCTTTGGAGATATTCAATACCAATCTGTACACATTCCTGTGTGATCTACTTTAGATGATCCTGCTTGGGCAGGGGGGTTGGACTTAGTGATCTTTCGAGGTCCCTTCCAGCTCCTAATTCTGTGATTCTGTGATGCTGTGGGTCTTCCAAGTGGGACACAATGCCTCAGTATAAAGTGGTGTCTTCATATTTTATGTTTCAGTGTTTCAAAGCTAGCCAGAACTATTCAAAAGAAGAAGAAAGCATCCTTACCTTTTTTTTTGTTGTAGGATTATAGGTGAAATTTTGTCTCAAATAAAAATTTAATCTGAGAGAGCACTCCCTAATGATTTGTATTAAAATTGTTACATTTATGACAGATTCTGTTTTGAAAGGTACTCCCTTGTCATAATGGCGCTGGTCACCAGCAGTATTTAGATACAGCACTTTCTGGTTTAGGAAGTTGCTGTTCAACTGTCAAAGTAAGGATATCCTTTTCTTTTAAGACAACAGTTAAATATGAGCCGCTGAAAATACTTGGCCACCAAAGCCTCCTTAGCACTTCTCACAGTAGCCCAGACACCTGACCATCTTGGCTGGGACTTAGCTGGGATAGCCATGTTCTGCCTGGTCTGTATTTCTCCTGTGGTTCCAGCTTGGATGGGAGTCACTTCTTATTTCCCTCTGACAATAGTAATTGCTGTGTTTGACTCAGAGTATCACTGAGTTTTATCGGTGAAAGGAAGACAGAGAACCCAACTTTTGTAGGGAGGGACAGTGGCTTGTGGGCAGGGAAGGACTACAGGCTCAGCTTCTCAGTCCCTGACACTTGCTGGATGGCTGCAGCAGTCCCTGCTGATTTGTGCCTCAGAGCGAAGTGCTGTGTGGGGTACATGTAAAGCAACCTGCTTGAGAGACTGAGGCACCTTAGAGTTACAAACCAAAGCTTTCTGAGCCTGTTGTTGTCTCTGGCCCACAGCATGCAGCATGCTGGCAGGCTGCTGCCCTTGTCAGTGCTTCCCCTGAGAGGGCTAAATTCAGTATTGCCCCTTCCACATGCTTAGGAATTGAGATGCAGCCTTTTTTTTTTTAATTTCTGTGATGCTTTTTGCGTTAGTAGGCTATGCATTTCTGAGCTTTGCACCACAGTTGACAGAGCTGGGCCAGGCATATTTATTTCCACTCAATTAAAAATAAATAAATAGTCTGGCACCAAGGAGCAGGCTTTAAGAGCAGTACCAAATACTGTGGAAGTCTCGTTAAAATTTTGACCGACAGCAACTCTGCAAATTGGAAGCAGCAGTTGTGGAAAATCTTATCCAAGAGTTGGCATGGTGCTTAAGCTTTACGTGATTCTCCAGGCGTTTGAGCCCCAGCACCTTTGCTCCAGTGATATAAGACTTCCTTTTACTTTGTTAGCTGTAGCCATAAGTTGGGGTTATTTAATAGGCATTAGTCATAATGTCATGGATATTGCGCTGCTGAGGCGACTTGGGCGCTCGTGTGACCTCTATCTGTGCTGGTGGCTCCATGGATTTTTTGGATTTTGGCCCCTTTTCCCACAGGTTTTCTTTGTTTTGTTTTTTTTTTTAATTTTCCTTTCTAATTCTTCAACATTGGGTGAAGCCCATGTGTTACCATCCCTAGCAAATGGTAGTGGTTGGGGAGCATTCAGGTGCAGCAGAAAGAAAAGAGCACATTGTCCTCAGCTCCTCGCAGAGCTAAATAAAGATTTACAGGGCAAAAATAAAATGATGCAATGAACCTGACAGAAATGGGCCGGTAATGGGGAGGTTATGAAAAGGCAGGAGCGTGTGGTGTTATTGAACTGATTGCCTCCGTTTAACAACTGGCCGATAAACCTGATAAAGTTGACATCGTCTTTGGCAGCTGAAGACATTAGAAATACCCTGAGCACATGTACTGTGTGACTGCTCATTAAGGCGTAAGTGAAAGATTGCTGTCTACTGGGTAAAAGTGTTTAGACTGCAGGAAACAGATTAAGTGGTGTTTTAATACACAGGAAAAGAAAAAGTGGTAACTTAAAAGAAAAAAAAACAAAACCCCCCCCCTCGCAACCAAGCATTATTTGCCTTGGCTTGGGGGGAGAAACAGCTGTAAGATGTATTTCATGCAGCTTATAATGGGGAATTAAATGCAGTGGAAAAAAAAGCAGACTAGTCAAAACAAGTTATGACACATAGCACTTTTTTTTTTTCAATTATTTTTCAATGGATAGCCTAAGGTTTTAAAGAATTTGTTCACACATTGACACAAATGCCAGAAAGCTGATAGTCCAGGTTTATCTGACCTGAGCAAGGCTTGGAAAACCTGGCTGCTTCCAGAATGAAACACTTCCTGAAGTACTTTTTTTCGGTTGCCGAACAACCCTTACAGACACATCTTTTCAAAAGGCAAACCCTATCCTCTCAGAAGAGAGGCATGTCTTCCAGAAGCTCAGCTCTGAACTACCTTTTATGTCCTTTGATTTCATTTGATGTCCAATTTAGCTCCATATATCAGTATAACAGATGTGTGTTATCTTCACTGTGGCCTTTTGACTCACAGCGTTGCTATCTAGCCAAATGCTCCTTACAGACAAATATATGTGACTTACCTAAATTGAAACATCTAATTGAAAAATAGCAAGTAACAATAGAGTCAGCATGGGACTAACACAGAAATGGTGCTGCATCTGATGTGCTTAATCGCTGCTCATTGTTGTAAAATGTCCAGGTTTCAACCTAGTAGTGAGATGGCTGCTGGACCACTGGCTCCTGACAACAACATAGGGTGCTGCTGTTGGGCTGCTGCTGTTTGTAGTGCAAGCAAACAAACAAACCCTACAACACAGTGGTTTGTAAAAAAAAAACTTCTGTTACAAAGTGTCAATTTTCCACCAAAACTTTTAAATATCCTGTGCTAACAGCACAACCAAACATTACGTTAATTTAGTCTGTTGAGTCTTGGGTTTTAAACAGCAGGGATTTCTGTATTTCTGCACCCATCAAGTTTTGTTTATGTTTTTCTTCATTACCTGAAGAATAGATGGAGTTGAATGGAAGGTATAATCCCTGATGGGACATTGACTGCCCTGTTCGTGTGGCAGGATGATGCAGGCAGGAGTACGTACTCAGAAACCACCCTTCCCCATTCAGCCCCAGAAGTGGCATGGCAGAAAAAGCTTGTGGTGTTGAGGGGAGGAGAGGGGAAAGGAATTAAAGGAATTAGTCTCTGGACTCTGCTGCTGTAAAATATCTCTTTATGCTGGCTTGAAGGTCAGTTGAGGCATGCAGGAATTTCCTGGCAGAGTTAGTCCATCATCAGTCATAATTTGCTACAGCTACAAGTTGAATCTCTAAGAAATTTCTTTTTCTGTGAAGGCTGCCTGAGTTGTAGTAATACTGCTTCTTACAGCTATTTCAGTCAGACAATGAGACACCCGCCTCCAAGTTATTTGTGCTCAGAGCTCTCAGGCTAGGACTGTCTTCTTTCCTTTAGCACTTGTAGGTAATTCATCAATTACTTAGAAGTCACAAAGGAGTTATTAACTGTACCAACACCACGGTCTCCAGAGGATTGCTCAGGCCTAGGGGTGCACAGTTATTGCCAGGTACTGATGGAAAGGAAATTTAGTTCTCAATTAATGTAACAGACTCCTAAAACCCCTCTGAATCCGGGGTTGTTTCCTTAAAAATCAACCGTGAAACTTGGCAGTGTGTGCATTAGGCCAAAACTGTGAGTGGTTTAGAGTAATCACATTCAGCCTAAGCCAGGGGAAGGGCTGACCAAGGCTTGTGTCTGTGCACGGCCTGCTTGTTCACCATTTTCAGCCGCTGAAGTATAAAAGTAGGCAATTGCTCGCCAGCCAAGAAATGAATGTTAAACCTGAGAACTTCAGTGTGGCAGTTTGGCCTTATCTCTGAATCGATTTTCCTACTTTCCAACTAAATGGCATGTCTGTCCCTAACCTGTTTATTTTTACACCTGTAGTTAAACCTGGCCCCTGCTGTAAACCAACGTAGTCTTTTGAGGTCATTGAGTGCCTCTGGCACAGCGTCTTGTTGGCATGTACGTGGTGCAGGATGGGGCCTGACCATCCACGGCAACTCCACGTCTGCGCCCAGCTTTTTGAATTTTGGGGAATTGTGGTTGGGTTTTCACACACTTCTCAATTTCAGGAGGGCACTCGCTTTGTGGCGACCTGGATGGCTCTGTTGAGACGGCTCCTGAGGAGGCAGAAGCTCAAGACTTGGAGTCATCTGATGAGGCTGAGAAGATGAGCAAGGTGAGAAAGTTTCATTTTCAGGAGCAAAAAGCATGGTGCAGTCACAGCTGCTGAGCTGACTTCACAGCTGCATGCGATTACAGTGTCTTCCCTGCAAAAATGTTAATCTTACTTTTAAGGTGTTTATGGATGATACAGAATGTAACAAATTACACCTTTGATTATCATTGCTGCTTAAGCAAGACTTGTACCCTTCTGACAGGGTTTGCTCACTTCTTCTGTACCTTGTACCTTGTGATAATATTCCCACATAGCTTTTAAATGGGCTGGTTTATCATCTTCTTCACCAGAGCAGGGCAGCTAAACCAAAAGATTGGGTGGATTATTATGATTTCTTTTATTTTCTTGTTTTCCAGGCATAGGAGGAATGTAAGTTAAATGGTATTTCCTGAAATCAATAGCAGAATGCACACGCTAGCTTTTAAATGCAAACTAATTATAGCCAATCTACCTTAGTTTGAAGCAAAACTCTCCAATTATAGCTAAGAAGTTGTACAAATGGATTGCTCATTGCCGTCTATTAAGGGATGGGTTTCCCAGTGGTTGGTGGTTTACCTTGCTCTGGTGCTGGGTAGCTTTGCACATTGGGTATGATGACGAGGGGCTTTTGAGGCAGAATCAAGTGAGATTATTTTAAAAGACACTGTTTGCTTTTAGGTATTTGTTGCATAGGTGATTGTGAGAGCTTCCAGGTCTTTGTCTGCAGAATTAATGATCTAACGAGGATCAGATCTCACCCAGTTTGCGCTTATGTTCAGGTGTGCTTTTTCTCAGCTCTTGTTTTAACTAAAATGTGTTATACTGTGCTGTGAGCTGGTCCCTGTGCTGTTCTACTTGTCATTGTAGGGAAAGGAAGGAAAAGACCTTGGCCTCTTGTTTCCTGATCTCTTATGTCATGCTAGCCTGTAGTTTTGCCTTTGATAGCCAGACAGTGGAAGTCAGATAACAGAAAACATTCCTATGCATGAAATACATGCAAAGCTTGTGTGCGGAGAAGGTGATTACTCGTGCAGTTTGTTTCCAGGTTTTATTACCGAACTTTATTCTTGTAAGTACAAAGAATTTCTTCTTCAGTAAGTGAAAGTGTTTGTTGATACTTTGGGGTTTTTAACTGTAAATATGTGGGATTTTCATATGCTAAGGGATGAGTCTCTTCTGGTAAATACTGAAGCTGTGGAAGAGCACCGAGCATAACGCAGAGCTTCTTGGGGAATAAACGTTCTCACTAAGTTTTCCATAGCTTTCTATTTCTGAACACTGTGACAGGCTGTGGGGTTCCATTTTGCATCTTGCCTCCTGGATCTTCATAGCTGTAATTGCCTGAAGTAAGGCGTAAGGATTACGTGATTAGCCCTGCGGCTCAGCAGATTTAGTCAAACTGAGAAATGTCTGTTAGCAGCTCTAATGCTTAATGTCCATATATTGGAAGCGTAACTCATAACTCTAATGAGCCTCGGTTTCCAACGAGAGGAACATCACTCTTTCTGCAGATGTTGACATCAGTTCATGTTTTGTTTTGAAATTCAGAAATATGCCGTGTTTTCTTTGTGTGATATGAAGGGAGGGAGAGAGGCGTCTTGGGTGGGATCTTACTTCACATTCTGTTTGTTCTGGGACAAACTGCTTGAAATGATCTTCCATAAAAAAAAGGGCACATGTGCATATAGTATATATACAATGCGCTCAGTTTGGCAGACTTGTGAATGCCACTGTCCCTGTTTGCATAGAAGAGCTCTGTGTTTGGGCTTTCTTTGTAGTTACTCTCTAATGAAAGCTACAGAAACCCACAAATTATTCTGCAATTATTCCAGTATATGATAGAGAGGAGGTGAAAAAAAGAGCTCTGTCAATGGGAGGGTTTTCCTAACCTCTTTGTGTTTCTCTGTGCTTGGGGAACCTGATGTGCGTGGTGAGCGAGGAGGCTGCCAGACATAGTTTTTCCAAGGGAAATCACCACCCCACTGGTATGGTGAGGGAAAAAGCAGAGGTGTTTCCCTGTCCACCACTGCCACACCTCTCCATGCCCCTGGGATTATGGCACAGAAGGTTAAGCTGATGTGCTCAGCGCTCTTTTACATGGGTTATTTTTGTACGTGGGAAGCGAAACACTTTGCCCTTGTACCACCAGGAGGGGCATGATCCCCTCTGTCACCATTTACTGCCACAGCTTCCAGTCTCATTCGGATGGTGAATTTCAGGGAAGACTTTCATCATTTTCTGACTTTTTTTTTGTGTCCTTGGCAAAAGCAGGGCAGGTACACTCTTACCCCTTCACTGCTGGGCAGGAGAGGAAATCCATGTTAACTACACCGGAGCCTCCCAGCTAAATGCAGAGGTCCCTTCTTTCAGCACAGATGCGGCGTTAGTAGCTGAAGATCCAAAAATAGCATTTGGGTTGTCTTTTGCCTTGCGATAGCATGATCCTGAGGCAGGGCTTAATCCTGCAAACACCGCCACTCTGTGCCGGGGTGCTGGCGGTCTGCTGATGCCCACAGAGCGCTGCAGAGGAAGAGACCTCCGAGTATCTCTGGGGAAACTTCCTGGCTCACCAGCCAGCAAAGCGATTCTAAGGGAGAGTTAATAATTCATGGGAAAAGAAGAGGAAGGCAGCGCTGCAGCTCCCCTTCACCTGCTCTTGTAGCACAGGCCGGGTAGGCTTTTCATGAAGGTAAGCTGGCTGAAATCCTACCGAAAGACGAACCTGGGTCCTTTTTGAGTTACCTGTAACTTTCGCATGTAGGTGACAGGTGGATGTATAACACAGGTGGTACTCAAATGTGTCTTCCCTTGTCCTTCTCATCCTCCCTCTCGGCTGTCTCTTTCCCTTCCCCCAGCCCAGCATGTGTGCATGTGGGTGTGTGTTTCCTTAGTAGTGGTGCATTTGTTTCTTAATCTGCGAAAGCCTCCAAGCTGTTGATGGTGGTGAAGGATTTGGAGTGTACATCAGTAGCTGTGAGGATTTCTGCCATTTCTGAAAATCTTCTCTTCTGTATATCCTGAAGTCCTGGTAATGTAGAGTTTGCTTTTCCATTACTGTTGTCATAGAATCACAGAATTGTAGGGGTTGGAAAGGACCTCGAGAGATCTAAAAGGAGATGTCTGTAGAATTATTCCGACGAAATACTAGAAATTTGTTTCTAAGGTGTGCTGAGGCGTTGGCAGCACAGTGGTGCAGGTTCTTGTTCTCTGAACTCATTCTCGATCTAATTTCATAATGCCTTCCCTCTGTCAACCATCCCTGTTTGTTACAGTATCTCTTGGGTTGAAATCTCCCCAACAGTAGCAAGCAGGTATGTTTTCCAGGCACAACTCTGTTCCTTTAAGCCTTGGAACTGGCAGAAGCACGAGTCGTGAGAGCTCCTAGTTGTTTCTGTTTGTGAGTAGGCTCCTGACTTTCCTTTCTGCCCCCCATTTCATATGGGAGCCAAGAGGAGGGGAGAGCTGGGCCGAAGAAGAGTGGGGGAAAGGAAATCCTGCTCTCTGCCACCTCGTCAAGCTCATTTTCATCTAGTTGCTGGGTGTTGATGAAATCTAGGTGATGCCCCTGTCAGTCTCCAGTTCAACAGAATATTGGGAACACTTCATACCAAAGTAATTTCTTATTTCTTGTCTCTGTGGTGACCTGAATATTTTTGCCTTTTAAATACTGTAGAATTAGTTGAGGCTCAAAGGAGGTACCCCAAAAACTGAATACATGTGTGCCTTCTTAATGTCATGGGTTACCCAAGGCTAAGATACCTCTTGCATTGCATCTCAAGATCAGTCTTTGTGGATATTTTTTCCTGTTATGCTCCTTTAAATTTAACTGGGGGTGCATTTTTAAAGCTGTCAGCAAATATTGCGGGACACTAATTTTTCCATTTCTAATTAAAAACCACCACTTGAAATAAGAGGTGGTAATAATACCTTGCAGCACTTGTGCTTGGGGGAGCATGCTGTAATGGGCTGTGTGCATACATGCTTATACCATTTAGAGGTGTTTTTTTTTCCTGAGAAAATAGGTCATCTTCTCTCTGCAGCATTATTCAAGACCAGAATTAAGTCTCAGAACCTTCAACGTGTTGCAATAGACGTGGAAGGATTAAAACAGGGATTTGAGGGGTAGGTTTTCCAGTAGCGTAACTGCCTTTTTTTAAGTTCTTTTAATTCTGAGCTTCTGTCCCTTCAGATGTTTAATATTCTTCGTCAGTGCCGTTTGTAGCCAGTCGGCTCATGCTCAGACACAGGCAACAGACATTTATATTCTCGGGCTGCCTTCACCTCTGCTTTGCTGCATTTCAGCCTCTCCACTGAAGTTTTCCTCTTAATGAGTCTATGAAAAGCAGCGTTGAGTTCTCAGCATCGACTGGTTGCCAGCTCTTAATTCCAGCTGATGTGGTGAGCGGACGAGGCTGGTGGCAAATGACACATGCGGAAAGGCTTTGCTTAGAGAAATACGGGCACTGCCCTTCCTCATTAAAATGCAGACATCTTCTGCGTTATGTGCCAAGTAAGCAGCGAGGAGTATCTGTCTGGAGAGGGAAAGCCTTACAGATCAGCTGGATATATGGAGAACCGGGATTTTCCTCCTAGCTGAGTGGCAGCTCTGGCAATACTGCCTTTCCAGTGATGTCGGCTCGTTGGAGAGTTAACCGTAAACTCAAGAACGAAAGCTCTGGGAGAGCCAGCGACTCTCTGTACCGTATGCTGTATTTGGTGAGCAGATCTGCTGTGCAACGCGACTAGTCTAAGTAATTAGCAGTTAAACGTATTTTCATGCTGTTTTAATTTTCAGGTTGTAAATCTGAGGCTAAGCTGTAAGGTATATACCCTGTAGAGGCTTTTTGTTACTGTGCGGTGTCGTTAGCAGTCTTGGCAATGTGCGAAAGGGCGGAATTTGATGGAGTTTTGTTTGGGAGATTGGTAGTGTTTAGAGCTTGCTGGCTGTGACAGAACAGAGGTGCTGCGTGCCATCCGAGGGGCAGTCTGCTATAGTCCATCTGTATAGGGTAAACGCAAGAGGGAATGGTGCTCTGTGTTCAAACTTATAGGGCAGGTAGCCAGAACTCCCTGCTGTGAGCAACATCGACACACTCCATGAGTTTAAGGACTTGCTTCTCCTGCATGGGAAGGATGTAGCTTGGTGTCTCTGCGGAGCCCCCTGCAGAGGAGGGATTAATGTACTTGCAAAGTAAACTTCGCTTTACAGCCCAATTGTGCTAGCCCTCCGTCTCATTTTAAGGTTTCTAGGTGGAGATTGCTCTCAGAATTGTGCCTGAAGTGTGATGCTGTAATTCTCCTGGACAAATCCTGCTTCTATGCTATTGTCGCAGCTGGAAAACAGAGCTGGTACTAGGAGATAAAAGGATCTGCTTCTATTCCAGACCTTCCCTACTCTATCCATTTTCTCTAGGAAAAGAGGCTTTTGCTAATACTGTTTGAGAGTTTTCGTCAAAATAGCTGTGGTCTGCACCTCCCTGGGTGAAAGGTGCATCTGCTTCCTGCCTGGAATTGTTCTTTTGGTTTGCTTTATTTTTTTTAAGTAAATACAAGGCAGACAGGATTATGTTTAGGAATGAAACAGGGTATTTTTCTTCACTAAGCAAGCAAGAGAGCAGGTTTGTGAACGTTACTGAACAGACAAAGTCTCAAGCACAAAGAGTATGGGGTGAGTGATCCTGGAGAAATAGGTAAAAAGATGGGAGGCAGGACAGGGCAGAGCTCAGTTACAGCTGGTGGGAGCTGGGCATGGCTGAAGTTGGCGAGCAGTTCAGTGAGCATGCACGAGTGGATATAAGGATTTTAAGTGTCTCCTGCACTTCCTTGGTGCCATATGGGTGTAAGTATATGTTCTGGGGCAGACTGTGAGCCTGTATGACAGCTACCCAATTCGCAACTGCTTGTCAGTGACGAGCTGCCCTTCCATGGTGTAAGTGGATTTTGCACACTCTTTCTAGGTGACTCATCTTCCCCTGCAACTTACTGCAAGTGCGTGCGCAGGATGGTGAGGTGTCTGCGGGGTTTCACGCATGAACTGCTTTAGCACTTGATTTACTTTTAGAGTTTGATTCCATACTGTGTTTTATACATCATAATTATTTTATTCATGTATTTGGCCCTTACAAAATGCCACTGGTATGTTTGTTTCCCTCAAATATTTGTTTCCCAGGATAGTCCTAACAAAGCTAAACATTTCTGAGCAGAGGCCTGCCTATCCTGGGTCTCTGCAGCCTCAGATTAGCATACAGGAATTGTTCTTTGTTGCTTTCTGGCAGAGCAGGTACTTTGGGCGGATCTTTCTTCCTGCACTGAAGCAAGGTTTTCACTTACTGCACTTTGTGGATTTGGGATTGTTGGGATCAAGATGGCACCTGTTGACATCTAATGCAAACTTAACCCAGCAGTTTGGGTATGCTTTAGACTTAAGAGTACAGGGAGTATAGGCGTATCCTTGCTGAGAAATAAGGAATTATTTAATTAATACATCTTAATTCTCAGTGACATGTGCTATTACCAGAAGCTGAGTTAGTTGGAAATGGGCTGGTTCAACTCTCTGCTTCCTTCTGCGCAAAACTTGCAATGTTTTTCCTTTATTCCTCCTCTGAGTTAAACCTCAGATAGTTTTCCGTGTCCAGGAGGCATTTTTGCATAGACAGTCAGTTATAATTAATTTGTTGCTTACACTTGTGTCCTGAAGAAAATGATCTTCTGCATAGTAAGCACCTCTACTACTATGCCTTGCAGTGGTACACTCAGGAGAACATTTGCAACCACAAGACACAGGGAGTCCCTTACTAGTCACTGGCCTGGTTAGTATCCTCTTGGGCTTCATGGTGTTGCAGGTGCAGGGAGGGGACAAAATAGTGATGTGTGCAAAGACTGAGCAGCTTAGACAACATGGAGATTTTTCAGCAAGGGGTCATCACAAAGGTGTGGGGCAGTGCAGGTTTTACTACTGGCTGGTAGGATTGATTTCCAAGGGGTAGGGCTGTGTCTCCAAACTGCAAGGTGGTGATGTGCTTTTTTCTTCCTTTTTCTGTTTTATTTTTCCCACCCCTTTTTTTTTTTTTTTTACCCTTCCTCTTAGCATGTTCTCCATTTGAACAAGTTAATTTGGTTTCGTTTTAGTACAAAAAGTGGAGGGCTATGGAGGCAGTGCTGGGAAGTCACTACACCTGCATTAAGATACCATGGCAGAATCAGATGCAGAAGGTTAGAGAGTTGTGATCAAGTGCAGAAGGTCTTTTCCCTCCTGTGCCCCTTCCAGGTCTCTGGGGGGATGGAGACAGGGCACACTGCCACTTCGGCAACTCTAGAAGCCTGGGGCTGTCGTCACTGACACCAGAAACTATACCCGCTCCAAACTTTTCAGCATAAGGAAAGATGCAAGAAGATGATCTAACACGAGGAGGTGAAGAGAGGATAACTGTCTTTATATAGAGCCATCTTATTAAACATTGAAGAAAGCAGCTAGATGTAGCAGTTCTGAATAACCTGACTTATGGGGAAGAAATTCACACTGCCAGGCGCGCTTCCAGACACAAAACAGGTACAGGGTTACCTTCCCGAAGAGCTTGCATGAGGAGCCTTGAGAGGCTTTGGTTCCTCAGATGGCTCTGCTTCCCAGGAAAACAGCTGAAATGGTTTGTCTCCGTGTTTCCTCCTTGGCTGTGTTGACAGGGTTGAGGCGAGCTAGATTAGGGAACTGGCAGAGAGCTGGGGTGTGTGTTTTGATTGCACAGGCATTTTTAGTTCCCAGTTCTTGCTTGGATTTTTTTTTAACCTTGAGTACTGAGTGAGGCTGTTTTAATTAACGTTTCTGCTTATCTGAAACCAGGAATGTTATTAGACAGCACTTCAATTAGCTAAAATTGTGTGACTCTATTTATTTATTTGTTTTCTTTCCCCACCCCAGTCACCGAGGGATTGGATAAACAGACACATAAAACGATGGACTCTGGCACCTCTTAAAAAGACCCCAAGTTGCAACAGCTTAACCACAAAGGCTTGTCGGTTCCATCATTCCTATAGCTCTTACTTAAAATATTACCGCTGGTCTTTCCTCTTCCTTCTCTTCAAAGAGTACAGAGCAGGTCGCTGCTTTCTGTCGCAGTCTGCATGAAATGAACCCTTCTGATTCAAGTGCTCCTCCTCAGGAATTCCCAGGACCCCAGCTGGCCACCATGAGACAACTCACAGATGCAGATAAACTACGAAAGGTTATCTGTGAACTTCTCGAGACGGAACGCACCTATGTCAAAGTAAGGGGTCTCCACGTCTTATTTCGGTTTACTAAAGTAGACTTTCAGTCTACTACCACGTCTTGTGTCAGTCTCCTCCTTCTGGAAAATTCTGCTGGATTCTTCCCTAATGCACATGATGCATAATTTGAAGTACCTCTTAGTTTTACATTGAATTCTACAGTCTGTCCCTACAGTAATAACGTAAACCTCTGAAATAAGTAGGCTTTACAAACTGTTATGGTGTAAGTTTGATGTGCAGAGGAACACCGCTCAGTGAGATCCAGTATTAATTTTGAAAGTCGAACTGTGTGTTTCTTTTACTACCTTGAATTCTGTGAAATCCATCTATATTGTGTTATGTGTGAAGGGGTATCTCATACATTAGGTAAACGGTGATCTTTGCCACCTCAGTAAATATTCAGAAGCAGATTGAGAATCTTTTTCTGAATTTTAGGACTTAAATTGTCTAATGGAGAGATACCTGAAGCCTCTACAAAAGGAAACGTTCCTCACCCCTGATGAGGTATGTTAACTGTTGCTTAATTTTCTTGCTATATAGCTTAAGCACACCCCTCTGTCGTGCCCACCCCCCAGCTTGAGTATGGGCTACGGAGAAATTGTGAATTCCTTTCTTTTAAAATAATGGCCTGAAAAAAGTATAAAGGTACTGCTCAGTAGTCTGTAGTCTGTAAGGATTTTTTCCCCTGACATCACACTGATTATGTAATTGGACTGAGAACTACTGAAGTTCTAGAAAAAGTGATTTAGTATTTTCAGCATCTTGCCCCTTTTTCCTTTTTTAAAGTTTTTTTTTTTTTTTTTTTCCTCCCAATTAGTTGGATGTTCTCTTTGGGAATCTGACTGAAATGGTAGCGTTCCAGGTAGAGTTCTTGAAAACTCTTGAAGATGGAGTAAGGCTGGTTCCAGACCTGGAAAAGCTTGAAAAAGTCGAGCAGTTTAAGGTAATCTCATTGTTTACAATCTGAGTAATCCTTTAACACTCTTCATCGTATTTGCCCTGTGACTGTTACCGTGCACTTGGAAAACCTACCTCTACTTGCCCTCGAGATTAATTTTTAGCTAATACTGGAGCAGTTTGCAAAGTATCCTGCTACAGTTGTGGCTTATGGCACATTTAGCCATACAGACCACTGGAAGTCTGTAATGCCACGTGCTTTTGGATGTTATTCTTGCCCTTCTGCCATATTTCTTGTCTCAGGCTATCAGGAAAAGATAGAAATAGAAGGTTACATAAAATCTTCATTCTGACAAATCTAGTGTAGTAGGTAGTTCTGAAGCCCGCTGAAGCTATAGATCAGAACTGTATATTAAAACCTGTATTTGGGCTTTTGACACATAGCAGAGCTATGTGCCAAATAGTTCCAGCTATCAATAGATGTTCATCAACAGTAGAAATGTAAACTTAATTTAAAACAAACAGGAAAATGTGGAAACAGACATTTTATTTCTCATGCAGTCATGCACTAGATACATGGCAAGCAGCTAATACAATTATTTTGTCTTTGTGGAACTTTACACTTGCTTTGAGTAGTCACCTTGGCAGAGAACAGGATGTCTTGACGAATAATAATTCCACTGGGATTGCTCTTCAGCAATTCAGCCCTGGAAGAACTACTGAAACAATTTGACTTTTTTGTGCGTGTGTGACTTTGCCATCGGGTGCTTGTTTAAAATAAGCATCAGGCATGAACACTGCCCTCATGTAACTAGAACACAGCTTTTGTTTTGAAAGGAAATGTGCCCTTAATAGAGAGCACAGAGACATGGGTTTTTAGTGGAGGAAGCCTCTGTGACCACTATGTGCTCTGAGGTTTGAGAGGAAGGTGTGGAAGAAGTCTCCTTGTAGAAAGAACTTTGTCTTCCAAGTGCTGCTGCTTCCACCTTTTTCCATAAAAAGTGCATTCACTTCGCTTTCAGTTCTGTCCTATGGGTATAGTCTGAAAGCAGAGTGCAATATGGGACTTCAGTGCTTTGTGGTTTCCGTTCAGCAGCCTGTTTCCCATCTGCAAGCTGCTGGTGTGTTGTCTCACATGTCTTGTTCCTAAGCATGTAGTGGAGCAAATTCTTCCCCGTGGCATAGACATCTCAAGGAAAGATTGTGTTTGTCCCTTAACACAAACTCGTTTTTTAGAGAGTGAAGACCTTGGTGTGTTTGTGCAGGGTGATAATAGCCTTGCTCGAAGCTCCTTAGTGTCTTAATCCATTGAGAAGTCAGATACATCCAGTCCTTTCTCTGCCCTCAAGTCATTACTTAGATCAATAAGGTTTTAAACTTGTATAAGTAACTGTATAAATACAGTTCTGGAGCTGTGAACTTAGTCCCCTTCATAGTCTGAGGTGTCTCTAAATTGTCCTCACTAGAACTTGGCTAATTAAGTTATCACATAGCCTGAATCCGGGCACCAAAACGAAGTCTGTTATGGGCTAGGTGGTGGGAAAACACTTTCAAATAAATGTACCGTCCTGTCATCCAAAAACTAAGTGGAAACTTCAGGTAGCCTGATAGAAGGGAAAATAATTAACTGGCTTTCATGTGCACTTTATTCCTAATACGTTTTTGTTTGGCTGCTTGTTTTTTCTTTTTATTAAATCCTAGAAAGTGTTGTTTTCCTTGGGTGGATCCTTTCTTTACTACGCCGATCGGTTCAAGCTGTACAGTGCCTTCTGTGCCAGCCACACAAAAGTTCCCAAAGTACTGGTGAAAGGTAAGAGCCATGTGTTGGACAAACACACCTGGGTGTGCAGAGAGAGATGTCGCAGTGACACATTGGTTTGGCCTGGCACAGGTTTTCCTTGTGGATGATAAGATGTGGCCACCACAGCCCATACCGTGCAGCACAAGTTGTGGCAGAGGAATGGGGGCATATGTGTGCCTGGTTGCTCTCCATGAGCCTTCACAGCAGGGAAGCATGTCTGGCCTGAGAGGCTCACAGAGAGCTCTGTGCCATGCATGTCCTTGGACCACCATCGATGTAATGATACCTGAGTAGCTCATTATAAGAGGTCATTAAACTCGCACGTAGTTTTTTTCCTCCCATGCTTAATTTATTCTCCGCTGACATGCTCAGTTTTTTTCCAGCCATGTGGAGAGTGGAAAGATTTCATAAATGGGCGATGTGGCATGTGTTAATGGATCGTTGTGTACTTTGGAACCAGGAGTGGTGATGTTTCTAGTGACCTCTGGATCCTCAGAGTTTGTGCCGTGAATCCTTGCTAGTGGCAACACCACTGAAACTCTGACCAACGTGGTTGAACGCTGACAGCCATTAGGAAAAGATCAGCCTGGGAGAATGTTTTATGGAAGCTGTCTAAATATTTTAACTTACCCATGCTCTCTCCCCTGTCTTTTTCCCTTTACCTTCATTCCAATTTGCCTAAGTTTCCATGTATGAATTCTTAGTAGAGCTTGGCTTGCTGGGATGAAGATAAATGCACTGTGGTCTGGCTTATAAATGCTCATGGGCTTCCTTGCTTTGGAGTCATGTTTTTTTTCCCCTGTGAAAGTGTTAATCTCTTAGAGTTAGCGGGGCTTCATGCAATTAATTTTTGGCTAATACATTAAATAAACAAATGGCTCCAGTTTTAGGAGCAGTGCCATTAAGGGAAGAGCCGTTATTTTTCAAGTAACATTTGTATGCCTTACAATCAAAAGTTTTGGGGTGAGTTTTTTTATTGTTTTTTTGGTCGGTTTGTGTTTTGTTTTCGCTGTGCACAGATTTTTTTTTTTTCTATTTCTATTTGCAAACCCTTACTTACCGTGCTGCAAAAGAGTACTTGGCAGCTTTGTAGAATACATGAATAAATGACTTCTTGTCAGTCACATCCATGCTTGCTTTTGTTGGACCTTAATTGTTGTTCTGTTTTGCTTTTTCATTGATGACCTTATTTATAAGTGAGAAATGGCTGTGCTTTAATTATGGCGCAAACAGGACTTAAACGTTTTATTCCAGTGGCAAACCTCTTCAAATGCCTGGGCATGTGTTCCAAGTGTAATTTGGTGTCCGCAGCTGAGGTACCAGGAGGCTTTTGGATTTGAAACTGGGAGTGCTTTATAAAAATCAGGTTACTCTCTGCAAGGAAACCACCCAACCTCAGCAGGAGAAATGGTTCTTATAAAAGCAATTGTGTGCAACTGTTCCTGTGATAAATAACTCGCATGTCTAAAAACACCACCCTCTCCGTACTGCCCTCCTTGTAAAAATTTATGTTCTAGTAGAGGCAGCAACAGAGAAAACACTATTTTTATACCTTCAGTAGCAGTCAGGTAGAAAAGGGGATGGCAATCAGGTGTCCAGTCCATATGTGCTCCCAAAATACCTGTACTGTCTTAAGTTTACTGCTTCCTGCCTCCTTACTAGATCTTTGTTTTTGTTGATTAGTACTGAATTTTAAGGTTTAATGAGGTAACAATAACCAGACTGGACAATATGATAGGTGTGTGCCTGTCAGACTAGACACATGAGTAGCGACTTAGAAATACCAAATTTGAGCCTCTTCTTAAAGGAAACAGATGATCAAAGCAATTTATGCTGCTCTAAAATAGTCACAAGGACAGAAATCTGTCACAGTCCCAAGCACACCTACAGGGTGGGCAGAGAGTGGATTGAGAGCAGCCCTGAGGAGAAGGACTTGGGTATTGGTGGATGAGAAGCTCAACATGAGCTAGCAATGCAGACTTGCAGCCCAGAAAGCCAACCATGTCCTGGGCTGCATCAAATGACGTGTGGCCACAAGGTCAAGGGAGGTGATCCTGCCCTTCTACTTGGCTCTGCTGAGACCCCACCTAGAGTACTGTGTTCAGCTTAGGGGATGCCAGAACCAGAATGATATGGAGCTGCCAGAGCAATTCCAGAGGAGGGCCACAAAGATAATGAGAGGGCTGAAGCACCTCTCCTGTGAAGACAGGCTGAGAGAGTTAGGCTTGTTCAGCCTGGAGAAGAGAAGGTTCCAGGGAGACGTTACTGTAGCCTTCTAGGACCTGAAGGGGCCTACAGGAAAGCTGGGAAGGGGTTGTTTGCAAGGCCATGGAGTGACAGGAAAAGGGGTTCGACTCGATGATCTTAAAGGTCATGTCCGACATAGTCATTCTGTGATTCTGTAATGGCCTTAAGCTGAAGAAGGGCAGGTTCAGATTAGGTTTTAAGAAGAAATTTTCCCCTGTGAGGGTGGTGAGACCCTGGCACAGTCTGCCCAGAGAAGCTGTGGCTGCCCCCTCCCTGGCAGTGTCCAAGGCCAGGCTGGATGGGGCTTTGGGCAGCCTGATCTGGTAGAGGGATGTCCCCATGGAAGGGGGTTGGGACTAGGTGGGCTTTCAGGTCCCTTCCAACCCAAACTCTTTCAGTAATTCTATGAGATAGAGCGGATAGTGAAATGAAACACTGGATGTGTTGGTAGGCGGGTGCCTGTTGTTAAATCATAAATAGCATGTCTGTGGCAGTGTCAGTAACTCAAAAACTGAAGTGCATGAATGGGCCCAATAAATCTGCACTTCCTTGCAAAATGTCTCTGGATAAATCAATTTAAAGCTGGAAAAGTCACTTTATCAGGGCAGCCGTTACCATTTTTTATTTATCCAATCGCTTCATTTCACTCTTCCAGCCAAGACAGATACTGCTTTCAAGGCATTCCTGGATGCTCAGAATCCCCGACGGCAGCACTCCTCCACGCTGGAGTCTTACCTCATCAAACCCATCCAGCGGATACTGAAATACCCTCTCCTGCTGAAGGAGCTTTTTGCTCTGACCGACGTAGAAAGTGAAGAACATTATCATCTTGATGGTAAGGAGCTAAGCTACGCTACTCTTCCCTGTTTAACCTCTGATCTGGAACGCATCTCCTCCCCCTTCCTCTCAGAGGCTTAAAAATACCTTTTGACTCTTCACCTATCTATCACTCTGTATTTCTTCTAGTGGCCATAAAAACAATGAACAAAGTCGCCAGTCACATTAATGAAATGCAGAAAATCCATGAAGAATATGGGGCAGTATTTGACCAACTGATAGCGGAACAAACAGGAGAGAAAAAAGAGGTAAGAGATGATCAAATTTAAGAGAAAAAGGCTATTATTTTGGTGCCTGTGGCATGAATGTTAAACTGTATCAAATATTTACCTTTTGTGCTGTGTCATTAAAGTGGGTCCTGGTGCAGACAGACAATCCAGTTCAAAAACTGCCTTTCCACATATGGTTCAGTGAATGGGACCAGTGTAAAGAAGTAGCAGGTTAATTCACCTCCAGTGTTGTGCTTGGGTCAAAATCACATCCCACCCTGTATTTCCCTATTTTGCTGTCAATGTCTTGGCTCTCCTTGTTCCACATAAATAATTTTGCGCTATCAGTCATAGTGAGGGCAGAGGGTAGGGTTGGTGCTGGCAAGCAGTGGTGGAGAGACCATGTCAGGGCATCTGTTGGAAGAGCAGACAGTGAACAAATGTAGTGTTGCTTTTGGTTTTGGGGGGACCTCAGGTTGTTCTGATGATATCCATGGCAATCTTTGTCAAAAGTCAGACTTCACTGAGAGGAGGGTGGAAGAATGAATGTAGTAGCATGGTCCCTAGGCTGAGGAGAGCCCTCGATTTGTCACTCCGGGAGACCATAAATCAAAGTGAAAGATCCAGTTGCTGCAATCTCAGAAGGCGTTTCCCAACAATTGCCATTAACTTCTTTATTAGTCCATTTCCAGGATGTGGTTTGCACAGATGAGCCTGAGGAAGTGCTTTGGCAGTTTCACGTAATGTGGTCCTAAGCTTTACCCCAAGTGTGTGTGTGTGATGGGGGCTATGTTTAAATGTTCAAACAAAATAGAAAGAAAAAAAGGCAAAAAAAACCTGCAAGAGAGACATCTGTTTTTTGTTCTACTTGCCCATCATATTAAGAGAGCCAGACTCTTGACTTTGACTTCTAATTTGTGCTCACCAATTAAGGATTTACATGGATCTCTTGCTAACTGCCACTGTCTGTTTGCACATGCCTGGAGTTGTCTGAGGAAATATTCCAAAATTTTGATTGACAGACATTTTTTGTTTGTTCAGGAATAAACTTCCAAGCAAGTTTTCTTGAACTGAAAATTCAAGTAAGCTTTCTTGAACTGATTACACAGCGTAACCTTGTGCATGTGTTTGTGTTGGCAGGTTGCAGACCTTTCGATGGGGGACTTGCTCTTGCATAATACAGTGATATGGCTAAATCCTCCTGCTTCACTGGGGAAATGGAAGAAGGAACCTGAACTGGCAGCATTTGGTTTGTACCCTATTAATGTTATTTCAGATTTTTAAAAGACTGTCAGCTGTGACTTAACAAATATTTGTTGAAGGTCGTTGAACTTTGCCTTCTGCTAGGTTGGCTGGAACTTAAAACCATATTTGTTTCTGCTGCAGTGGTCAAGCTCTGTTCTGTGTTGATCTAAAACTGGTGGAGAATTTGAAGATGACTGCTGTAATAGTGTGTTGTGGTTCAGCCCCAGGCAGAAGCCAAACACCACCAGCTGCTCACTCGCTCCTCCTCCTGAGGAGAGAAAACAGGCTGAGGCCTGTGGCTTGGGATAAAGACAGTTTACTGATAACCACTTTGACAGGGGAACAACAACGGACAACTCCAGTAATAACGCAGAGTACTTTACCAACCAATGAGAAGCTAATAGAGAACACTGTACCTTTGCAGGGACCATGCAAGCAACCAACCCCTGCTGGGTGTTATAGGGGCTGGATTGATGTCAGGTGGTGTGGAAACAGCCCCAGCCAATTCAGCTCACCTGTGCTGGCTACTTGGGAAAGTCCTCTCTGTCCTGGCCAGAACCAGGACATAGTTTCTTAAACTCATGCACAAGGCTATGAATTGAGAGCTATATAGAGAGGTATTTGTCTCAGAAAAGATAAAGCTGGGTAGTCTGGTTGATGCCATCTAACTGCTTCACATCCTGGAGAATGGGTTTGGGGCTTGCAAAGGCTTTACCTTCTTTTTTTCTTTGTGGCTCTTGCCAGAAAGAACTTGTATATCTAAGCTTGTAAAAGTGCTTAAAAGCTAAGCCAGGACTCCAGTGAGCTGCTTTGGAGAGGTCTGTCTCCCTCCGAGCAGTCTATCTTGGGTGGCCAAACTAGAAGCTGAAACTGCTGTTGGCATAAATCTCAATGTCTTTCCAGTGCATTGAAGTCTGGTCCCTTGGAAAGGTACTTGATGGCTTATATTGGCTAAATCACATCTCTTACTTTCAGAATTGTATCAAGCAAAGCAGAGAGTGCAAAGTTTTCTTTCTTTGCTCCTAAATCTATTTACATACCATGGGCTTGTTCCTTGTTGTTTCCAGAAAGTGATTCTGGTTAGTAAGCTGGTGATGTTTGGTTTTGTTCTATACCAGATAATGAATGAAGACTCTTCTGGCTTTGCTCTGGTAAAGCACATAAAAATCAAGTGCTTTCCTGTGAGCTGGGAAAGCACCGGGTCATACCCTGAAGCAGAGAAGCCTCATGAAATCTGTTAGGAGTGTCCAGCAACTCTTAATTACTGCCCAAAATCCTTAAATCAATTTCACAAAATGCCCAAAATTAAATATCTGTGCAGTTCAATCTGAAAACAAAGGGTCCTTCTGAGACCTGAAGAAATAGATCACGTGGAAAACTGGAGTCTTGAAAGACAAATTCCAGCTCCATGTGGATGTTATGTGGGAAAAGAGGAATCGGATTGCACCTCTGTCTGCCAGTGGTGCTCACTTTTAAATTCAGGTCACTGTCCTCTCCGGGAGGGGGTTTAACTTCTGTCCAAGCAGAGTCTCATCTGCCGAGCATGTAACTGAATGCTCCTCACTTGTCTGAGGTGACTTTAGCCAGGAGGATTAAAGTTTTCTAATTTTTTATATTGAACTGTTGCTGTTTGAGTAGCTGTGCCAAGAACCAGTAGCTTAAACTCTTTAAGTTTCAAGTGACTTTGGAGTAACTTGGTTTTGTGTGGTAAAAGCTGTTGAGCTTGGGTGTTTTGGGAAGAATATGCAAGAGGCTGGTAGGTTTACTCCTGCCTTCCCTCCGTGGCTCGGGTGAGGGCTGCCTGAGGAGTTGGAAGGTGCCTGGGCATAGAGGGGACCCACTCCCAGCCTTACTGACTACGTGGCTTTTGTTTCTAACTTTTCTCCTCTAGTGTTCAAAACTGCTGTGGTCCTTGTATACAAGGATGGTTCCAAACAGAAGAAGAAACTTGTAAGTTGCATGGACTACTTCAGTGCTGCTGTGTGCATTTGTGTTGCTGCAAGCAGGATTTGCTTTCCATAAAGCTCTGGCTCTCGATTGTGCTTTTGCATTTGCCACCCTCGTTCAGTGCCACACAGATGAGGTTTTCAGCAACGCTGAGTGGCCTGGTCAGCCTGGGCGCAGCACTCCGCCAGCGTTCCTTTAGTTAATCCGTTGCTCTCTGCTGGACTTTTCATTCATGTTGCTGCCACGTCCATTCCATGCTGTGGAGTGGGCTTGCACGAAATGAGGTATCAATTTGAATGTCTCGCTTGTGTCTGACTCCTTGGTCAGTATGTATGAATCAAACGAGAGAGCTGATGCCTGTCAGCTTTCTTAGTGAAATGGAGTGCCCTCGTTGAACTTCTGTTGCATGTCACTGAGCAAGTGTTGGCTGCTCTCAGCTAAATTTGACGTGCCTACAATATGTATCAGAGATCCTACTGGAGTTTGTGAATAGAAGTTAAAGCCAAGCTCGACAGTAAGCACATGCCTTGCTGTAATAGGGACCCCGGTTTATAGTATTACAGAAAACGTTTTGATTCCCACCGCTGGCATAAACCGAAGTGTGATGTGAAATGATTGTATGGCCATAAGATAACTTTGGAGTGACCAATGAAAGACTAAAGTGTGTTTGTGAGCTCGTATGCATTTGGAGGAGAGACATGTAGTGTTGGTCTGCAGTGGCTTTTGAAGGTGTTCATAAGAATGGATTGGTCTCTCAGTTGCTTTTGCCTAGGGTTTAGCAAGGCGCTTCAGTGCTGCTGGTTGCTAAGGTGTTGTAGGGAAAAAGTAAGAACTGCAACAAGTCTTCAGCTGCGCATTCTTAGTGTAAAGCACAGGAGACTTTTGTGTCTCACTGTTCTAAGGTGTCTCATTTCCTGACATTGTTTTGAAATTCATCCAGGGAGGATCACATAGAGCTTCAATTTATGAAGACTGGGATCCGTTCCGCTTTCGCCATATGATACCTTTGGAAGCACTGCAGGTTCGAGCATTGGCGAGTGCAGGTAATCATCCTGCTGCATGAACTTGATGAGTTTGGTAGGGATCTTAATGTGTGCTCACTGAACAGTGTTTGTCCTGCAGTTTTGGGGGCCTGAGAAAAGAACCAGTATCCTCAACATCCATAATAGCCCTGGAGAGAGATGTGTAAAGGAGCAGAAGCTCCAGTTGTCTATGTCCAGCCTGTCAGTACTTTTCTGAAGCCAGGCGGGAGTCTGGAGAAACAGGGCAAAGCTGTTGCTGAGTCTGGTTCACTCTTCGCTCTTCTGGAGACTAGAAGGCAATCTTGCAGCTGTGGGAGGACAGCTTGTGGTTGACAGCTCCGTGTGAAGCTTACAGTGTTAAAAGCTTCAGAACTTTGAACAATTTGCTGCCTTTCTGATGCATAAGTGAAAGTGCAGAGAATGCAGGAGGCAGCTGTAAAACGTGACCATGCTTTATGGCATACCTGAAACCTGGGTCAGTTGGATGTTTTTCGCATATTTTTATGGGACTGAGGCATATAAAATACTACTAGATTTTGGCAAGTTTAAGAGTCTGTTGTTCCATTAGTCATTTTCCCGCTGCTGCCTCCCAGCCACAAGTTAATGTTATTTGTAGTAAATTATATGTCTTAACGGTCTTAAACCATTTTTTCAGGATTTTGGGATGAATACTGTAATTGGGGTTAGATGTGAGAAACTGTCACATGAAGTACTGCTTGCTTTTCACTTCAGATGCAGAGACCAATTCTGTATGTGAGATTGTCCATGTTAAATCTGAGTCTGAAGGCAGACCAGAGAGAACGTTTCACCTTTGCTGCAGGTAAGTGCGTTTCCGTATTTTCGGTGGCAGCTGCATCTCTGGATCCCAGCATGCCCATGTCTGTCCTTGATTGCAATCTGGGAACAGCCAGCCAGTGGGGGAAATGGGAAGACAGTGTTAAAACCTTCTTCCTGGCATCAGAAGTTTGTAAACTTCATTAAAATAAAGGCATCATTTGATCAGCCTTGCACCTTTATGGGAATACCCTTATTACAATTTTCCTCTCACAAATTTACATCCAGTTAAGCTCCAGCTCTGGATTTTTATGCCAGGTCCCTGCTGATGTGTCATGTTCAGTGGGAACCTTTCACACCGAAGTTCTAACTTCGGCTCTTAGGGCGTTACCCTTTCCTTAAGGAAACCATGTCTTTGTGGCAATTGCCCTGGTGTGTTGAGGATTTCAAATCAGAACTTGGTACACAAGTTCAACAGAGCTGTTACCAATCCAATTCCCACTACTAGGTAATAAGGAGTTGTGGGACATCTGCTTGGTGTGTGTTTACAGGAGACAAACTGAGATTTAATTACCCGTCATAGGTCAGCTTGATGCGTATCGGACAAAACGAAGTTCCTGGTTGGTCCTGGTGGAAAAGGAATCCTCAGGAGGGGTGAATGGCTAACTGGTTAACAAACAGTGTATTTGTTTCCTTGGAGGTCCATTGCAATGACTGTAGATCTAGCTTTGCTTTGAGAACACTTTTAAATTGAGTCTTCCAAGTGCATGCCAGTCGCTTTGCACTGTCTTAAATTACAGGACCGGTCGTTATTTGTCTCATTTACAGCAAGCTTTTCTCAGTTCCCCAAGAGCTAATGCTGCTGTTTGTATTCTCGCCTGTTTTTCAGTTCACCAGAGCACAGGAAGGACTTTCTGAAGGCAGTGCACTCGATTCTGCGGGATAAACACAGAAGGCAGCTTCTTAAAACCGAAAGTTTGCCCTCATCCCAGCAATATGTTCCTTTTGGTGGAAAAAGATTGTGTGCTCTAAAAGGTGCAAGGCCAGCCATGAACAGGGCAGGTACTGTAGGGCTACAGACTTTCAAGATCCCAGTAACCCCAGCACTGTTGTAGGACGTGTGGTTGTGTCTATTACTTGTATATTAGGATTAGCTTTCTCTCCCGCATGTGTAAAAACTGCTGGTTTTCCGTGCTTCACCTCCTCAACAGCCTTAAATTGCCTCTTTTTACCTTGCTCTGCACTCAAGGCTCAGCTTCAGAGCGATCCTTCTGGCATGGGAGGAAGAAATGGGATTCCTGTCAGTACCGATTGGCTGTGCACTTTACCCTGGAAGCAGGTTTCAGCTGAACAAAGCAGAAGCCCGCTGCATACTTCTTAAAAGCATGTACAGAATTTTGAGCTAGCCCTAGCACTTTGGAACCGAAATGCACAAGAAAAAATTGGCTCCCCTTCCCTTCCCTTCCCTTCCCTTCTTTTCCTTTCACTTTCATCTTCACTGGACTCACCCCAGTATNCCTTCCCTTCCCTTCCCTTCCCTTCCGAGAGAGTGGCATGGTTTGGAGGGATATAGCTTTTTATCTCCTCCATTTTAGCCCTTTCAGCTCTGTTGCTGAAGGCCACGTGCTGCTGCTTCTCACGTTTTGAGAGGCATGCACTCAATACTACTATTTCTGTAATGGCCTGTCCTACATGATGGATTTTCCTTTTTGGTTGGCTTCAGGCAAAAGCAACGAGAAAATCCCAGGGGGAAAGCAGGTTTTCATTTTCAAAACACTAGGTGATGGCAGGAAGAAACATGTGCTTCTAACTGAAAAGTATAGGGCACTGCTGCGTGTTGTGTTCCAGACTGTTGGTTGGTTGTGGTTTTGGTGGTGTTTTGAGTTTGTTTCTTTTTTTTTCTCCTTTTTTTCTGCTCATTAGATCCAGCAATGTAGACCACCAGGCTTTCTGTTCCTCTTCTGTAATGGGCAGGTCAGACCAATAAAGTTTGCAGTGTGGCTTTTCGCTCAGGGCGTTGCTAGCCATTTGCCTCAGAGGCGCTTCTAGTCATGAGGAAGAACCAAAGGAGGGCCAAAACGCAACTGCTTTACCACAGCAGTCACTTAGTTGGCCTGTGGGGCTGATCTGCTGCAGATGCCAAACTTTCTTTTGGTTTGGCTTGCTCGTGCATCTGCATGATGAATTCTGCAGAGGTTAAAATCTCCTCGTAGAGTCCAGGCTCCTCACTCCAGTTAAAATCTGCAGCTGCTGAGCTGCAGCACTTACTGCATGATTTGAGGCTGAGGGCTGTTAAGATCCGATCCCCGCCCCCAGGCTGCTAGAGTTTAGTAACTACGTGCTGAAAGTGCTATGGTGCTCTTCAGTGGAGAGGGACAAACTATAACCTTGGCGTTCACCTGCCTGCGACCGAGCTGCCTGTGTGAGCATGTAAAGTGCTGGAATGCCCACAGGCCCTTTGGCTGCGGGATTCATCCCCTGTTTTGCCTCACAAGCCTCTTATGAAGATGTTCCCACACAGAAGATGTGACTTTACTAATTGGGACAATTGCAAAAGCTGGTAGACCAGCTGATGCTGAGTAAGGAACTTCTGAAAGCTTTTTTGGTTTGTGGGTTGGGTTTTTTCTCCCCAGTAGGGAGGGAGCAGGGAAGGGATTAAGAGGACTAGACCAGGGAACTTTATTCCCCATAAATAACACAACAGCTGCGGCACCTTCAACCTTGAGGTAGGTGCTTGGAAACCCCTAGTGTCGCTCTTACCTCAGACAAGGCAATTTCCCGTACACAGGCACAAGGCTAGTTGGTGTCCACAGTGTGCCAACAGCAAGGGCACTGTGTGTGAGAAGCTGAGCTGGACAGATGCACTCTGTGCTGGCTAGCTGGCTGCCTACCGCTTAGGAGGAACAGTAATTGTGGGCCGTTATCCCAGCTGTGGATCTGAGTAGCAGAAAACTCCTTATTCAGCAGGAGAGAGACCTGTGCCGTGGCGCTGAGTGAAATGTGACTTGCCCGCAGGGAGGATGCTGAATGGCTAGGTCATTTTTGGGAGTCTACCTCTTTGTGCCTAGCAGTGTTACATAAAGGGCCCTTGGAAGATTAACTTTCTAAAGAGAGTTGTACCATATGTAAAAAGCCTGTGGGGTTTTATCTTTGTGTGTGTGCAGTGTCAGCCCCAAGCAAGTCTCTTGGGAGGAGGAGGCGGCGGCTGGCCCGAAACAGGTTTACCATTGACTCAGATGCCGTCTACATGAGCAGCCCTGAGAAAGAGCCCCAGCAGCCCACACACAGTGGGGACACTGACCGCTGGGTAGAGGAACAGTTTGACCTTGCTCAGTATGAGGAGCAGGAGGACATCAAGGAAACGGACATCCTCAGCGATGACGATGAGTACTGCGAGGCCATGAGAGGTGCCATGGCCGACCAAGACCTTCAGGAGCGGCTGCAGGCGGCCTCCATCGCAAGCAGCCAGCCGTGCCGTGGAGACCGCCCACGCTCGACCATGGACACACATGCCTCCAGGATGACACAGCTGAAGAAGCAGGCGGCCTTGTCCGGCATCAACGGCGATGTGGAGGGTCACGGCGAGGAGGTCATCTGGGTTAGGCGTGAAGACTTTGTCCCCGGCAGGAAACTCAACACAGAGCTCTAAAAACCGGTCCCCTTCCCGCCTGGTTGCGTAGGTCTCCCCACCCCGCTCTCCCATCCCTCCCTCCCACCC
>VXBZ01011767.1:8154-27049 GCA_013399135.1 Heliornis fulica | reverse complement strand
TAGTGACTACCTTTTATTGTCTCAACTACTTGCAGGAACTTCATGTGATTTTATACTTTTTAGTTACATTACAGCAATTTGAGTGTCAGTACCTGATTGGATAACAACTTGTTTTTGCAAGTATTAATTGGTTAGTACTTAGCAGAAAAACATGTTTTAAGTTTACTGATCAGGGGTTCTAGATAGGAGCTAAGAGTATGAGAACCAAACAAGACTGTTTTGAGAGAATTCAGCTAGCTTCTGAAAAACAGCATGGGAATGAGAATGTTTTGGGAACCGAACTGAAAACAGGGCCTTCGCATAACTCATGATGCTCTCTTTCTCATGGTATTCTTTCTTCTTTGTTCCCTGTTTACCACTTAGGCCTCATCTTGTTCTTCTGTACTTTTCCATCTGTAATTGGCATCAACCGTAACATGTCCGGCTGTTCACATCCTCGGTCACATAACCATTCTTTAACGACGTCCTCCACACCCTACAATTCTGTGATTCTGTGATCTCCTCATCCAGGTCATCAGTGAATAAACAGGATGGACCCCAGCTCACTGAGCCCTGGGGGACACCACTTGTGACCTGCTGCAAGCTGGATGTAACTCCATTCACCAGAACTCTTTGGGCTCGGACGTCCAGCCAGATTCTCCTTGAGTTTAATGCAAGTCTCCAAAGGGACAAACAGATGCCATAAAGGATTTAGAAAGGAGAGACAGGGTGAGGATGACACCCAGGCAAAAATGTGGAAGAGGTCCACCTGCTCAGCACCACCAGGAGGCCTGCTTGAGATTTTTTATCTCCTGAATCTTGACAGAGACATATACATCCCACCCCTCCCTGTTCCTTTTGCAGGACCTGAGAGCCCGCCTGGGAGCCAGCTGCCCTTCTCCAAGGCCATTTACAGATTTGCAGCGAGTACCTTCCTAGCATGGCCTGGGTGGGCAGTGCCTGGGTGGGCCCAGAGGAGAGCCTGGCAGCATGGCTGGCTTGCTTTGGGAAGTGCAGCGCTCTGCTTGAGAACAACAAGCAACGAGAATCCCAGAGTTCTCCATGATAACCAGGGAATTTGGGGAAAAATCCCTACTGTTGGAGAAGGCAGAAGAATGTGGAAGAACGCTTTGGTGCAAATGTAGTTCAAAGGGATCTACTCCATCCTCTCCCACAAGTTTGTAACAAGGTATTTACAAAACCCCTTTAGATCTCCAGTAAGAAACTAAAAGACGCAGTTGGAGGAAGAGTATCAGCTTTCGTTGAGGTCATGGCAATAGCAGGCTATTAGATGCATTATACACTGGAATACTCCAGGGAAAGGAGATGATGGGGGTGGGGGAGAAGCACTACTTAGATAAGAAAATCCAACCCTCTGCACCCTCAAAACCTCATGAAACATGAGAAAAGGTGCAGCTGGTAATGAAATTATTTTTAAATGACCCCTCTTTCTGCACTTCCTATTTAAAAAGTGAAGAACAAGCTGTTGTTAGAAGTAAAATATAACTCAGAGTGCTGGGATAAAAACTGTGTGTTTGCACAGCAGATGCATTTTGGGAACAGTAGATGGGGCTGGGAAGATTTGCCCTGCTATGGAACAGACAAGCTGGAGCTCAGCTCTCTGCGTGTCCCTGGGGAGCCCCAGGACTGAATTTCTAGGAGAGGCTGGGAAAGCTCCCCAGCAGCAAGCTGCGAGCTGCATTACTCATGTACATGGCCCAAGAGGCCATAAACATCAGTGCGGGGACTTAAGATCAGGCCTGGGGGCTGGGGTGGTGTGGGGGAACACTGTGACATCTTTGGCAACTGGAGGAAGAAAATAAGAATTTCAGGAGAAAAGAAGCAACACAGTGCAATCTTACTCAGCTGTGGAATAGTTACTACAGGGGATGAGTTTTTATTTAGGATATTTAGGCTGCATGGCTTGAACCTGCAGAGTGCCACCCTGATCCACAGTGAGGGCTGTGGGGCATGGCAGCACAGACACCCCCCAGTACAGAGACGGTCTGTGCTGGCAAGGGGTCTCACCTGCTCCAGAGAGGCTTTCCCTTTTCCTGCTTATTGTGCTAGGTTCTCACAGTCATGTGCTTTAACCCCATGCTAGACTGAGGGCTGTGGCACAGGGCGAGAGCTCTGCTGTTCCTGTGTTGAAGATCTTCAGGGACGTTGCTGCTTTCACCTGGTCGGTTTCATGGCAGGACCTGAGGCAATGACATGAGGCTGCGATGGGGGAGGTTTAGGCTGGATGTTAGAAGAAGTTCTTTACTGAGAGGGTGGTCAGGTGCTGGGACAGGCTCCCCAGGGATGTGGTCACAGCACTGAGCTTGGCTGAGATCAAGAAGCATCTGGACAACCCACTCAGTCCCATGTTCTGACTTGTCTGGCCGTGTGTGGAGCCAGGGTTTGGACTCGATCATCCTTATAGGTCCCTTCCAACTCAGGAGATTCTGTGAGTCTCTGGCTGGGTTCCTGACAAGTAACATATTGCGGTACTTGCTGGGTGACGGTTCCCTTCCTCTACACCTACACCCTCATTTTAAAACTGAGCACACACTTTAAAATGCTGCGTTATGGCTCTACGCTAATCGCTATGTATAAAATGCACAGCAGCAGTAGGCAAAGGGTGCACTTAGCACGAATCAAAGTAAGAACCCTTCCCAAAACGATTATCCCAGGTACTGTCAGTCCCAACCCCAGAGTGGCTTGCGCTGGGGAATGAGGAAGAAACTTGCAGGATAATAGAACGCAAATCCCAAGCATACAGAAGTTTAGTGTGGTGTCATGACACAGCCGAGTAATCCCCACAGCCCTGAGTAAAAACTGCAGCGTCGATGTGCAGTATTGATCTCTGGCTGGTCCTAACACCAGCTAGACATTCTCCCTGTTATCCTTAATTGACGTTACATCTGGAGTGGCAAAACAGATGTGTTTGTGGGAAGCATAGTATATCGGGTAAGGCTTCTCTTGGATTCTTGCTCTCATGTCCTGAAAGCAATGAAATCAGGAAAAATGCGGAAGGATCATGCCCAAATATAACTACATTATATTTATTTAATGTTACATTATATAAATATACGTAATTTATATATATACACTTATATATATAACCTCTGTTGCTTTTACAGGTGCCAAAAGGCTTCTCTCCAATTCCATAAAGAGCTGGAGCTGTCTGGAGTCATGGTACATACAACAGTATCACAAACTTGAGGACTGTATCAGTTGACCTGGGATACCTGTTTTTGATGCGGCATTTCCTTCCTGGGGCTCCACCCCAGCAACTAGAGCCAGCCTTGCTTGCGAGACGCCAACTGAACAGCCTTGAAACATTGTACAGACTACGTGATTCTGAAAACTACCGGTGGTAGTCATGAGAAAGGATGATGTCTCTGACAGTATAATTAAATTCAACTGAATTTGAGCCCGAAGGGGCTGTTAAAACAGCACAGTGTAAGGGAAATGCTGACAGAGCAATCCTGTGCACATACAAACACTTCCTGTGCTCGGGCACAAGGTAAAAACCCATTTCAGTCATCTCTGTTGTCATCTCTCTGTTATTTTGGTGGCAGCAGAAGAACCTTTCCAGGAGCAGCAATGGGGTTTAAGGGAATGAGAAGTTTGTGCATTGGTTGCTTGCAGTTGGGGGTCCTGAAGCTAAGCTCAGGCTGCTCCCCCGACTGTGCTTGCACTCTCTTGGTTGCTGATATTCCCATGTGGTGGGACAGAGATGCCATCGGTGGGGATGCTCTAGCCTAGTGTGCTGTGAAAACTGCCATCACACCATCATGGCAGGAGCTGGGAAACACGGTGTCACAATAACACCTGAAGTTCCGAGGAAGCCTTGTTGTGCCTTCAGATAAAATGGACCTGGATTGTATTTTTTTTTCCTATAATGGCTTATCCAAGAGGGGTGGCTGTACCTGCTCGACAGTAAACTCTGCGCCCTTTGAATATGTCTCTCCCTGCTAATGGAGGTGGTTCCACATCAGTTCTCCTGGCGGCACCATGGCTCTGCAGGTTGCTAATGTGGCAGGAACAAAGGAGAGTAAGTCTTGTTATGTGCTGCTGCACACGCTGCCGAATGCTGAGCACAAAGCCCTGTGGCTCATGGCACATCGTACCACACGGCCAGGTGGCTGCTGCACTACCGTAGTGGGTTTCTGCACTTTCACCTGACTGTTTGCACTGGGCTGTGCCGCTGTGCTGAGTATTAAGTCAGGATGATGGCTCTTGCAGCTTTCATTTCTGAAAGTTTCCAGAGAAGGTTTGGTGGCTGCCGGCTGCAGTGTGTGACAATAGATGCCATAGTCAGATGGCATGCATTCCTCTTTGGAAATCTTTCCTTCAAATGAGAAACACAGACAAACTATTAAAAAAAACCTCTTTCTTTCTTTCTTTCTTTCTTTCTTTCTTTCTTTCTTTCTTTCTTTCTTTCTTTCTTTCTTTCTTTCTTTCTTTCTTTCTTTCTTTCTTTCTTCTTTCTTTCGCCATATTTCCTCTGGACTTTGATTAATCTCTGAGTTTCTTAAGAAGAGACCCTACACCACCCCAACAGACACCACGGTGTCCCTTTTTTGAGAGCCAGTTGTTTAATCTGTGCTTTTGGTGTGAAAGTCCTGTTTCACTTAAAAACTGCTATGGCAGAGCAGTCAGGCGCAGAGCAGAGCCCTGAGTGCGTGTTTGTGTTAGCGTTGGAGATGGCTCTGGGCGTGCTTTCCCAGCCAGGGTCCCATTAACCCCTGGCCTGACCCTGCCTCGGCTCATGTCACAGGAAGATTCTGGTGCCAGTGACCTGGTGGCCCTAAGTGAAACCTGGGGGTCAGCTTTAGGAGCCCACCTTGTCTCCTCAGGCCTCGAGCAGGGATGCAAGGGCTTGAATGGGTGGCTCAGCTATGCAGCTGTTGAGACCTCCAGGACTTGCTTTGGAAGCACACATTGACAGAGGCTTGGGAAACACCAAGAGGTCACACAGTGCTCTATCAAGGCCAAATAGACCTTCAGGTTTGCTGTAAGATTCCTGCATGGTACAGGAGGAGGAGGAGGGATGGGAAGGGTGTCTTGTCCCTGGGGCTAAACCATGCCCTCTCTTTACTATGTATCCCTGAGCCTCAGAGATGGACTCTAGGTGCCTGTATCACCTCCAGCCATTTCCCTGTGAGTAGAGCCTGGAGTTTTGCTTCCCATGTCCGTGGCTCTCTGTCTGTCCCCCTAAGCTTCTCATTCACCTTCTCCCATCTACAGCCACCAAATCCCCTGCCTTCACTCTGGGAAATGGGGAGAAAGCAAACCCCCAAACCTCCTTCCCACCTACCCCTGCACCATCTCTTGTGAGATGTGTTTTTCCCCACCCAGCCATCCTCCTTGAGGCCTGTGAGGTCTCCTGGGGGTAGTAGAGGTCATCTTCATGGGCACATCGTGGTGTTTGAGGGCCTGGAGACATATAAGCAAAGGAAATGTGCTTGTCCAGGAGATACCGTGATTGAATGCTGCCAGAGAGCAAGAGAAGAGGGTGAAAACACAAACCTGACAAGATGTCTGGTGCTTTTCAGTCACCTTCTGACATTTGCTACCCTGCAGAGCAATCCGTGTCCTCATGCAGCCCATCCATCCCTGCACACCCAGTGTGGCCACACTCCCTTCTGGTGACAGCCAGGGTGTGGGTGGCCCTACTGTGTGCTGTGGAGGAAGAGGCCAGAGCATAAAACCCAGTCCTTGCTTCTCTGATCATGATGGAAAGGCTCAAAGGGCCTGCATGGAGCAGTGCTCGCAGTGCTGCTTCCAGCCCTTCACGCTGCCTCCTCAGTAAGAGGTCAGGAGACACGCTCCACCTGACACCTGCTGCAGGACCAGTGGGACAAGTGCTATGCAAGCCGTGTAATCACAGCTAACTTGGGTTTTGGAGCCCCTGAGAAGTGAAAGCTCAGGTGATTTTTCTTGGCACTTTCTAGTCACTTAGTGCAAAGTTCAAGATTTTGGGTGACGGTCCTGAAGACCTGTGTCAGGCACAAGTGCATGTGCTATCCCTAAAGGTCAGACACTGACTGGCAGATGTAGAGAAGTCACAAGTCTTTGAGGGGCAATAGCTACCTTCTAGCAACGACAAAATTGCTGCAATACCTTGTGCCTGGTTGTGTCACTCCATGCTTGTCATGTCACCATCCATGCCCCGAGGATGATGGAGTCCAAACACTTCTCTGCACCTAGGACCATTAGCTGACCAAGGGCAGTGCAAAGACCCAGAGAAAGTCACTACTCTACTTTCTTCTCAGCCATCAGAACATCCATGAAAGCCAGTGATGGGCTGTCCTGATATGCCTGCCCCAGACATAGGCCTGATGACCGAAACTGGAGCTGCAGGAGGGTTTGGGGACTTGGTACTGTGGCACCATTCATCTCCCTTTTCCCTCACCCTATCATCATGCATTTATACTGAGCAACTGAGCACCTCTTGTCAGTCCTAAACTTGCACTTCACTCATGTCCTTCCACAAGTGCTCTGCCCTGCCTTACCTTACGTGAGGCCACACGGACACTGCACTACGTGGTCTTTCATCTGTGATGCCATTTTAAATGTGGGAGTGGACAGGAAAGCTCTGATCGTGCTTGCTGAAGGGCTTTAAAAGACAAATGTCACCCCTTTGATCTGCCCATCCGTGAGCAGTCGTGCCTGTCATCGTGGAGTCGGCAGTGGGGTGTATTCATCTGCAACCCCTTTCTCCATCTGCTTTAGCATAAGCTGCAGAAGTGAGAGGGTTTCCTGAGCCTGTCCCGTGGTGTGGCTGTGGGAAAGCCCACGCAGCTGGGGCAGACTAGCACGGCAGGTCTCTCATGTACTGACAGGAGATTTGCCAGAACTGGTCTGCTAAAGCCTGGGAGAACCCGAGGCAGTGCCATGACATAATACCACGGCAATCTCAAGCAGACCACCGACACGATCTTATTGCACTACTATTTTGGGTATCTCTCACCCCGGTGCCATTTTGTGACAACGCAGATGGGACTGCCACTATTTTGCTGACTGTGTGGTGTCCCTCTGTGAAAGGCTGCAGCTGGATATCTTCCCATGTTCTGTATTCCATTTATTTTTTATTTCTTTTTTTTTTCCCCACTCTAAAGTTGATTAAACACTGGAACCAGTTTCCCAGAGAGAGGTTGTAGAGTCTCTATCCTTGGAGATATTCAAAACCCAGCTGGGCACAGCCCTGGGTAACCTGCTGCATGTGATGCTGTTCTGAATGGGGGCTTGGATTGGACAGTTCCCAGAGGTCCCCTCCAACCTCAGAAATTCTCCTGTGACTCAGTGATTCTGCATTTCTTTTCCCAGTTGCACATACTGGTAGCAGCAAAACGTGGCGTTGCCACCTCTCAGCTCTGTCCTACCAGACACAGGTGTTTGCGCACTTCCCATGTGCTATGAAGCAAGGGCCGTTCCTGTGTCGGGAAGAGAAACACTTTGTGTTAGAAGTTTAACTTAGCTTTTCTGTTTAGGAAGAATGAACAGTTTTTGTAAGGCAGATTTAATATACAGGGCAAATAAGTGGAGAAATGTAACAGAGGAACAAGACAGTTAAACTCCGTTCTTTTTAAGGGAGCCTCTGTACAGATGCTATCTAAAGTGTTATGTAAGTACATTGGACAGATAAGCTTTGGCAGTGAAATGATTTGAAAGCAATGCTTTAGTAGGACTTTGCATCTGATTTCAGCGAGTGTAGCTTAGGAAACACAGCAGAACCTCAGAGACCAGGTATCAAAGCATTCCAGTTAATATCAGAAAAGTTTAAAACTGGAGTAGAAAATCCCTAGCCAATTATCTCAGCTCAGCTAGGTAAAACTGGATGGCTTCCCGCGAGCATTTGCAAGTATGTTGAGCAGAACATTTCCTGAAGGCAGTAATTCTATTTCCAGAGATATGGGTTTCTCTCTGTGCCTGTGTGTACAGGCAACATCCATCTCACTCTGGAAAAGCATCTCATTAACCAAGTTAGCTAAGGAGCTATCACATCATCTGATCCTGCCAATAACTTCTGTCATACCTCTGAAGTTCAGAGCGTGGATCATGTTAGCTGATACAACAGGTGAGGTCTGTGGGAATGTTGAGACGATCGCTCAAAAAGATGTCATAGCAAACGTGCTTAGGGGACAGCAGTTACCTGATAAATGAGAAAGCCTTGGCTGTTAAATTAAAACTCTAACAGATCTAAAGATTGCAGCACTTACCCACTGGGAATTCAGCAGTGGAGATTCTGAACACGGAGATTTCAGCCCCTAAGCATGTCCTTAAACATGGCATTATCGATCTTACAGGAATCACCTGCCAGCTTAAGGGTAAGCATATGCATAAGTACTTTCGAAATTCAGCTCCGAACTGTGATTCGTAAGCTACTCTAAACCAGTGCGTGACCACAGCAGAGGGACAAATTGCAGATTGACTGACACATTATTTTCCAGCAGAAAAAAGAAAAAAAATCAGAAAAAAAAGTTTCCTTAAAAAATGAAAGGAGATGGATATTTCTTAATCACTGCAGGCATAAATGGAAGAAAAAATTGCTAATCGGGAATCCATTGATACCCACGCAATTCACAATCATTCTATATGCATTGCCTGGAGCTGCAGTGTTGCCTTTTAGAAAGTGTAAGGAGGAAAACCTAGGTACTGGTGGTTTGAAAAAGCAGTGTAGGTGAGTAGACTGAAAGAGGTTTAGATATGATGAAGTATAATTTTAGGGTTTTCCTTGAATGTTTAGTGTAAGCATCTTTTTAATTATTATTAATATAGAAAAAAGTAGCTGGGGTTAATCTCACATGGCCTCATGGCCTGTCCTGTGTTTGCAGTCTTTTGTGTGGGACCTACAAGAGCTTCAAAGACTAATGGTGTCCTGATACTTTCAGTATACATAAGGAAGCTGGAGTGGGCAGCCAAAGGACTACTGTGAAGTGTCCATCTTCTAAAAGTGCATTTGTGCTTAGTTCTAACTCAGGTTGCTGCTCTCAGTAGCACTTCCCAACCCTCTTCTCCATCAAGACATACCTTTATTCTCATTGTGAGGAAAAGCAGCGCCTCTACGGCCATTTCCAGACAGACACTGAGGAAAAGGAAACCTGGGAAATGTACAAGTTTTCTCTGGCAGATCAGAAATGTAGATTTGATTTGATAAATCTCAGCCAGAATCCTCTCTGAAACAGCCTTTCTGTTCGGCAAAAAGATAACACTGATCTGTCTGCTTGCATATAGTGCTGTCAGCACAGCATCACACGGGCATCTGCAGAGGATGAACAGAGGAGCCCTTGGCTTCATGTGTCACAGCCAAATGGGCTGCTGCAGGTGCTGCGCAAACCCTGTGCCTGTGGGAAAACAAATGTGAACTTCTGCATGTGGGTTTCTGCTATGGCCAGAAGGCCTGCTGTCCTGATAGATGCGTCCAGGGATGATAAATGAGTTGCTGAAGTAGCACCAGTGGTGATCCCACACCGTATCTGCATCCCACCCCCCTTGGAGCTCACAGAGGTTGTCCTCTGCAGCAGGCTGGGTTTGTCTGTGTCTTCTGCTCACATACTTTGCGGTCTCAGGCTCACTGCAGAGGAGCCATCCCAGTGCCAGGAGAAGCTGAGGGGAGCCACAGCCAGACCTTAGGCTCGTGGGGGCAAGCTTGACTTGCCTCTACTTGCCAGAGACACTACTCTGCTGATTTAAAAACTCAACTCGTAATGTAATTCACCTCTTCAGAGGCAAAGGGGGTGGAGGGCGGGGAGGGGAAAGACCGTTACCCCAGAGTAAAGCTTCCTTTCTTTGTGTATATGTAGCCTGACATTAAGGGCTTCAGTGAAACCTGAGGTCTCTTTGTAATGAAATAATTCCCTGCAGAAATAAAGTTAAATTTGAACATCTAATTTTCAATGTCTGCAGGAAAAAAAACACACATATGAGAAGAGAGGGACTTTTACTTAAGGCATGTGGAGACATGCATGAATAACCAATCTCATTTAGAAACTCAGAGCCCCAAAACCCCTTGTGTTCATCGATGACTTTGAAAGTGGTTTGGTCTATAATAGCATTAAGAAGTGCCAAGAGAAATCAAGCGCTTATTGTTGGTGCTGCAAGAGTGGAAAGGGAACCCATTCCTTTCCTTTTGTGTTACAAAAATAGACACACAGAGAAATGATGGTCCCTGACCTAGGGAAGAGACTGTCATGGTGCAAGGACATAATGGGAAGTGGTTCTCTGCAGAAGGCCCAATCCAAACAGATGGACAGAGGGAAATGCAGGCACAAGCAGATGCAATAACTTTCCCTGTGTCCCTTGGCACAGCCCTGGTAAAACCCATGTATCCTGACTCCCCGCAAAATGATGATAAAATAGTGTGTCAACAAGAAGGATTTTCTTTGGGTAAGCCACAATGACATCAAAGACTCTGAACTAATTTGTTTTTTTGTCAACTAGATAAAGATATTAGGTTAATGCCTTTTGTTCCTCGACAGAATGTTTTAGCCAGGCAACAGAATTAATTGTGTTGACATAATGGATTTGTTGTTTCAACAAAATGCCTGTCTGTTTTCATGCAGTGGGTAAGGGATTTGACAAAACTAATGCTGATACCAGGGGATCTTTATATAGCTGAATTATCAACCTGATAAAATGCCACCAGTGTAAAAGAGGAAAATGAGGAATCAATAGCCCAGGGGCATTAGTGCTAATAAGAAGTATACAACAAATATGTTGAATTTTATAGTTCCAGTGGCTTTTTGTGATGAGCAAGGTGCTACTGATATAGATCATTTGCCTCCACAGACCCCTGCTTGCCCTGGGGGAAAGCCCTCTTCCCAGAAACCTGCCGGAGTTGCCTGCAGTCAGGATTTAGGGGTAGGGAAAGGACTCAGCTTAGACCTGCTCAGTCGCTGCTGCTGTGGGCCACATTTCTTCATGTCCCTGGGAGCAAGGCAGGAGCTGGAGCAGACAACAGTGAACACTGGTGGTGGTAACGGCCTTCAAAATCCTGCTGAGATATGCAGTGTGTCAAAGCAGAGGATTTCTATGGAGTTTGGAAATGAAGTCTGCTTATAGAAAAGTCAGATGGGCCGTAGCATTTCAGACAGCATTGCCCAGACTGAAGTGTGTTTAGGAAGAACCATCAGACTTTTGTGCTTGTGTCCAAGAAAATCATGAGTTCCATCTATGTGCTGAGCAACGCAGGTCACATCCTGTCCAGGCCAACCTTACCCTGTGCTGAACTCCCCTGCCCCCAGTTCTGGGCTTCTGTTAGCCCCTTCTTCGAGTGGAACCAGGCTGGATGCAGGTGATGTGCAGGAACAAGGGAAGAACACAAAAGGGAAGATTAGAAAAAGAGAGATAAAGAAGAAAAAAACAAAACAAAAACCCAAACAAAAGAAGAAAAAAAGAAAAAATATAAGAAAGCAGAAAGCCTTTGTCATGATTTCTTTGTCCAAATCTAAGTTGATGTCTTGAAATGTTAAGAAATTTATTTTCCTACATTTCTTTACACTTGCAACCCACTAGAGCTCATCTTCCTTTAAGGAAATCAAGTAACGTGGAATAAATTTCCTGTAGTCCCCAAGCCCCGGGTGTACGCACAAAATCAGTATGTGCAGCTGAGGACATGTGTACCAGGCGAGCTGACCTCCTGCAAGCACAGACCAGGCAGGGAGGAACTGTGTCACCGCTGGAGAGGGTGTTGCAGCAGAGGAGACCAACACTGTTCTGTAGGTGTATATTTTCTGAGAAGTGGCACGTTCAAACCTGAGAGTCACTTTGCCTGCCCAAAAGAGGTAAGCAGTAAGTGGAGAAGAGGTCCACGTGGATGGGTGACAAAGAAATGACAATGGTCAAAAGGAGCACACAGCTTTGGATGCACGGAAAGATGGGAGCTCCAGAAACAGTGAAACACAGATGTCTTCCTTTCTGAAGGACAGTGTTCCTGTTTCCAACTTAGAACAGTAGCACTCCAGTCCTACAGCAGTCCAGTCAACTGCCAGAGAGATGGCCAAGGCCAGCTCCAGCATGACCAGCGTTCCCCATATGGTTTCAGGGAAGACGACTCTTCACTGTTCAATTTGCATTCCCATAACATGTCACCTTGTTAATTTGACATTCGAATATATCACAGGGAAGGACACTTAATAATGGCAACAGGGAAACATGTTTTGCAGCCAAAGGCAAGCAGTAGGAGCTCCTGTTTCCCTCTGTACTGGCTGTCTTTTCTCCAGAAAACTTCTTTCAAAATACACATGCATGTGTGAATGGTATTTCCTTTCTTTTCCAGGCAGAGTTGCTTGTGCTATCGAGCCAGAAAGAAACAGATCCCATTTAGTAATCTGTCCTTCAGAAGAAGACACATTCAGCTCCAGCATTGACACTCGTGATAAGTATTGCTGTGGGTACTCATCCGCACAGTGCCGGGAATTTGATGACAGACGGCGAAGAGTTTCTGTGAAGAGAAATAATTGCAGAAGCTGATAGAATGAATTGAAGGAAATTGAGTCAAAGTAACTACGTGTAGATGAAAGAGCTCTTCATCCTCACCCACAGACAGAGCCTGCAAATAGTTTTAGCAGAAACTGTGAATGAAAACAGGAATATGGAATTGCCCTTTTCCTTAAAAAGAGTCTGTACAGGCTGTGCATACGAGGCTGTGAGGTGACTTGGTGTAGACAACTCTCTTCCTCTGTGGTGAGGATTAGGGCAATAATATCTCCAAGTCATGCCCATTTTTTCTGATTTGTGGGTAGGGGAAAGGGGTTTAACATTTCATCAGGTTAAAAAGGATGAATTTTCTCTTCCTGCACATTTTTTCTCTGAAATTTACACTGACACAGAGTGACACAGAGCACTGAAACTCCCTCCTCAGCACCACATGTGATTTCTTGAACTGCCCAAAAGGCAGAAAAATGAGGTAATAAAATGAAACCAAACAAAACAATTCTGGGGGAATTTAATCCTTGTGACCAAGACCAGGTTAGTTTAAGTGCAAACCCTGTAACCCTTGGATTTGGAGATTATTTTCTATTCTTCCATTTGGAAAAAGATTGGTGGACCCAACTTTAACAACCTTCCTTTATTCTGTTTATGTCAAGTATAACTTTCCTTACCCAATGTCTGTTTTGGTTTCATATTATGCTTTGGAATTGACTGTATTTGTTGTGATGAACCGCTGAAGTGAGCTTACCATGAGCTGCAGTAGTCCTTCAAACAGGGTTTCTAGCACTTTCCCCAGACCCCAAGTGGTTTTTAATGCCTGTTTTGCCATCCTATTTCATGCAGCTCTGGTTGCCTCTGTATAGGGCACAGAAGTCAGGCTGGAGAGGAGCTGTCTTACACATAGGTCACTCTGAGCTTGTGGGGTACTTTGATGAGGAAAACTGGCCCAGCATGGCCTGGCAAGGGATATTTGCTGGCACTGGAGTCCCTCTTGTGATGAGTTAGCCATGACTGGGAAGGGCCAGAGTCAGAAACAGTGTCAGGCTGACTTTGAGGTCCTTCGGGTTCCCCTGTGTCTCACATGGCCCTGGGGAAGATTTTGGGTTGGCCAGGGGTGAAGGACTTTGCTGCCTCACGGTTGATTTGGAATTGTGTGGTCGGCTGAATTTTTGAGACATTGCATTATGTTTATTTTTGCTTCCTCCCCTTTTCCTCAAATAAAATGTACTTTTCTTGTCAAAAGCTCTTAGTGCCCATGAGAGAGAGGGAAAATCCTGCCTGCTAAGGTGACAGGACAGATTTATTTTTGTTTACTGGAGCCAGAAATAGACCAAGTGTGATAAAACCTACCTATTCTGTTTCATATTATAACAGATTTGGAGCATGCATATGGTCAGCTCACTCATCACATCAACAGGGAGGGAACTTCTGGCTGAGGGAGCAATAATTTCAGCCATTCACATTGGATCAGCAGCTGCACGAACCCCATACCCAGATTTCACTTTATTTCACAGCACTGAGCAACTGAGCCTGAGAAATCAGGCCCTTCAAAGGTGCTGTCAGCGACACATCCAGCGAGGATGCAGAATATATCTAGTGGCATATCCACAGCTACTAATTGTATTTGAGACTTTACACTAGCAATGGTTTGGCTTCATTATGCATTTTTACATACGTTTTCCCTGTCACTCTATATTATCTTTATTCCACAATTTGTTGTCTTTATTGTTTCTTTTTGACAGGCAATCAGGAGAGAGAAATTGCTGTAAGAATGACTAAAGCTTTGGCAGGAAGAAGGAGAGGTTTCATTCTATTCTGCATTCGTACAGTGCTGAGAAAATTGGTGCTGATGTAGAAAGGGGGCTTTTAGGCATGGACACCACATAAAGAAGAGAGAGTTTGTCCTATGAACTGCAGAACCGATGAAACCTCTAGCTCCAGAGTTTCTTTTAGGCTTGTGTCCTTAAGCCCTTTTCATCCTGATAATAACCTCTCTTCCCTGATTATAACCTTCTGCCACTGAGAAGGGCAAGGAACAATGTGGGCAGAGGTTAGTCAGGGACCCCACTGCACCCATGGGCAGGTAAGGACATGCTGGCTCATTGGCCACCAAGCTGCTGCCAAGTGGAGTACAACTGAGCTCTGCCTGCCTTTCCCAAAGTAGTGATGGTAATTTCTGTCTCTCCCCTTTGCCTGACTTTCCTTTTGATGAAGCTTGTTGATTTTTGGAATAATGTTTCTGTCAAATGTCATTACAACTGGCCAAGAATCAGGGCTGGGGAAACTGTCAGGCAGGCAGATGGATGGGTAGACAGAGCAACTGCACAGTGGCGTTTCCTTAGGGAAGAGAGAACAGAAATAACGGACAGATGTCAGTGTTAAGTAGTGGCTGCTAATATTTGGGTAGTGTACAAGTAAGAATTCATATTGTGGGTGGGAAATAGGATGCTATAAAATAATAATCCATCTGAGATATTATTTTTATACCCATATGGTGGAACCCTTCAACTTTTTCTCTGTAAAAAACAGCAAGAATGTTGTAGGACAAATGAATTAACAGGGATAGGATTAGTCACCATAAGTTCTTCAGATAAAGGTGAACAAAAGAAATCTGTAACACTGACTACATAGAAGAACGTTAAATTCTGTCTTGAGTAGCCTAAACTCTGCTCTCAATTATATCTTGGAGAACCAATTAACATTGATGAGATAACGATTACAGGAAGAGTCCAACCTAGCTTATTTGGTCTTGGCGTTTTTTCAGTTCCTCAGTGACAGATAGAAGAGAGGTGTGCTGGAAAAGATTGACAAATTTTACTGATTTTGAATGTTTTTCCACAATATTTTCTTAAACTCTGTGCTGTGGAAGGTCACAGTGATCACACAAATCTTCCAGTATTTTCTGTATACTTTGCAGGGTCAATACAGTGACATATTCAAATATCAAAATACAACTATAGAGAGAGACTTCTGAAAACATCAAATGATTTAGAGGGATAAATTAAAATAATTCACCAGATTATGGAGCAGAGACCCTGCTAAAGACGAACTTTATGCAGCCAGCCTCCACTGGCTAGTTACTTCTGGGTCAACAGAAGGAGTTTCCCCTGTGATGGAACCATGCAGGAGCCTCAGTTGCCTCTTCAACTCTCTCATTTGTTTTTTTAAGAGGAAGACAACTCTCTTCTCTGATTCACATCTTTTATCAAGATTTCCACTGCATTTAGTCTAGGAAAGCATATTGAAGAATCAAAGAATCACAGAACTGTAGGGGTTGGAAGGGACCTCCAGAGATCATCGAGGCCAACCCCAATGCCAAAACATTTTCCCTAGAGCAGGTCGCACAGGTCAGCATTCAGATGGGACTTAAATATCTCCGGAGAAGGAGACTCCACAACCCCCTTGGACAGCTTGTTCCAGTGCCTGGGAACAGTGGTGTTGGGGAAAAATGGGAATGGTGGTAGTCTATTCATTATCCCTTCCCCATATCATCTCAAAGAATGGCCAATGCTGATCAGGGGCTTTCTCATGTGGACATCCATCCTCCAGAAATCCTGAATCACTACTTCATGCTGAGGCTGTGAGGGTGATCTTGCAGTCTCTTCTGCTCTGTACCACATGGGAAGGGACATCCAAGGCCAAAGCCGTACAGATTCCCAAGCCAGTATGCTCCTGCAGGCACTCCTCTCCAGAGAATTTTATGTTCCCCAAGCTGAAATGTGAGGATTTATTGGGATTTTCCTTATAATTGTCCATACCCCCATCTCCAAGGAGAGAAAAATTAGAGTTCAAGCAGGGAACAAGAGCACTGTCAGGAGCTCGGTTCACTGCACCCTTTCCCTCTTGTGACAGAGTTACAGAACAGGACAAGAGACGTAGCCAATACACACTGAAATGGTTCCTGCTTTAGTTAAGGATATATATAAAGATCTCAGACCCTAACATCTTATAAAATGTATGTTTTCTGTGCTCTTGCATCAATACATTTATTAAGGGGATCTTGAGAAAAGGGTTTAAGAGCTAAAGGCTAAAATTTGCCTGATGAGATCTGGTTTTCTATCTGACAGTGCTTCCTTTCTTGTATTATCTTTTATTATCCTTTTCCATTTTTAGGGTACAGCCTGTTCCCTGGCAGTCTATCCTGGCTACAATCTGTCTGCAATTAAACTAGACAAAACTTCTTGACACTAACTCGGAGAGGTACCACAGAACCTTGCTTACCATTAGCCCACTCATTCAGTTCCACCCTGTTGCTTTAAAAAGCTGGTAAGTGCTATGTGTCTATCTTAAAGGAAAACATCTTTTCAAAGACATTCAGATTTCTTGAAATCCAGATAGGTTTTATTCTTTATTGTCCAAAGGTGACTCATTAAAGAGCATTTTTCCATCTGTGTGCAGAAACAATTTTGCATCTTCTGAAGGGTGTAGGGTCACTGCAATAATGGTTTTCTCTTGCAATAATAGGATCCTGATTGCACATGATGGTATTTTTTTTTTAACTTTAATTAAGTTGTTCTATGCCTTTGGCAGCAGTAAGTGATTTGATGGAAGTCCTGAAAATTTCAAAAGCATGACCTTTAAGGCTTTCACTAACAGTGAATGTCCAGGCTGAAAGGAATTTCTCGCATGGTCTTCTTACCCGTTGAGAGGTAAAGCGCTGTGCAGGCCAAGTACGATACAGTCCACTGGAGGGACATCAACCCTCTTCAAGCCCAGTTTTGGAAATAGCTTAAACTTCCTTTGGAAATAGTGTTTACTGAGAGCAGAATGCTCTTGTCTTTTGGAGAGTGTAGAACATCTCCCTGAGCTTAACACATACCGGTGAGTATAAGCAACAGAGAGGAAAGCTTCATCTGGAGAGAGGAGGAGACTGCTGTGTTGGAGACTGATCCACAGATCAATAAAAACGAATCTTCAAAATCTTTGCTCTCTTTCTTAATTTTTTTTTGGGGGGGTTGGGGAGGGGTGGGAGGGGAGGCACAGGGCTAGGGTTGTTTTGGGATTTAAAGTTTCTGTGTAGCTATGTTTTCCCAGTGATCACTGGGGTGTTTAGAGGAAAGATAGCATGACATCTGTAGCTGTTCCACATCTCTATCTGTGCCACTGGTACATGAGCAAAGGCGACTCTGTAGGAAGAAGCTCAGGGTTTCTGAATCTCAGAGGGAGGATAATGGGGCTGAAGAGCTTGGATTATCATGCTGGTGCTTTTGTCTACATCAGCGAGTATTGTGGTCCAGTGAGAACAGATGCACAGTTGAAAATACTTGGTGCTGCAAGCTTGATATCTCCACTACGTGCATTTGGAAGGGCTACATCAGATTAATGTGAGCCTGCTCCCACGAACTGAATGCCATTATCAGCCGAGTTCAAGAGGTGCTGTCCTGGAGTATGTCATTGTGCTTTGTCTGATCCTTGGTTGGGAAGCATGTCCACAGACCCTGGTGCAATACATGTACCCCTTTCCCTGAGGCTGAGTAGGATGCTCACGTGACTCACTCTGGATTACGAGCTCATTGGCTGAGACAGGAGCCCAAGAGACATAGTCAGCCACCACAGAATTTTTTCACCGACGTCCTCTGATCAATCTAGCCCTCGGATGGTCCTCTCTTAACAACCATGAACTGAAAGGGTTACCCGAGTCATGAAAAAACTACATTAACATCCCAATGGTTGGCTTGTTGCAGAAGACAGGTTCTATAACAATAACTATTTACTCAGCATAATGAAGAGTGGAGGTAATTAAGTAATGCACCAGAGCAACAACCAAGCACAGCAGCTGCAAGGGTGGTTTCTCAATGGGATAAGAGAAGGGGCACCAGACAACCAGCTGCATCATCCTGGTATTGCTAGGACCTGCCATTGGCATCTCTGTCTGCAACCATGAGAATGTGATGTTAAATTAACTTGCTGTTTCTGCAGGTGGCTGTGCTGTGTGGTGGCTTCCAATGCGTTTTGTGTCTCAGTGCTACTTGTTAGCAGGCATAAACAAACTGGAAATAATATACAGCTGTAAAAAGCTGCCTTTTAAATATGTGTTACACGGCATTGCATTTCTTTGAACTGTCTTACATCATTACAATATGCTGATTAAGGGTTTTGCTTTTGCTATCTTTTTTTTTGGGGGGGGGAGGTGGGGGGCTTCTCATCTCCCAAATATAATTTAATTTTTTGTGGAGTTGTGCAGGATGAAGAAAGAAAGTGCATGAGAATCCACATGCACTCCTCTTAATAAAATAAAGGCCGTAGCAGATAAGCCATCATTAGTGCCTCATGGAGAAAACAACTTCAGAAAACCACAACCATAATTTGTTATTGCGAGAAGTGATAGAATTGCCAGGTCCTGCTTCCCAATCCTGTGTGCCAGTCAGTGTTCTGAGAGAAGCAGCAGTTCAATGCAGGTGTTTATATACAAGGGTAATCTGTTGTGTATTTGCCATGTCCTTTGCCTCAATTTAACTATATTAAATTCGCTTCCTGATGAGCAAAAAAC
>VXBZ01011766.1:64718-77212 GCA_013399135.1 Heliornis fulica | reverse complement strand
CGCCGCCCCGGGAGCGGCCGTGGTTGCGCCGCCGTGGAAACGCGCGGGGGGATCCCGGGATGTCCTCGTCGCCCGCGGAGGAGTGCCGGTCGCCCGTGGGGCTGGACTGCTGCAGCTGCTGCCTGGACTTGGCCAACCGGAGCGGACTGGAGGAGGGGGCCGGGGGTGAGAACAACAACCTGGGCAGCCCCACCGTCAGCAGCTTCCGGCAGCTGCAGGAGCAGCTGGTCCGCAAGAACCTCAACACCGACAAGCTGAGCTCCATCATGCGCCAGGACTCGCTGGAGCCCGTCGTGCGGGACCCCTGCTACCTCTTCAACCAGGGTATCTGCAACAGGAACATCGACCAGACCCTGCTCTCCATCCTCCTGCTCTTCCACAGGTGGGTGTCACTGCACGGATGCCGAGGGGCTGTCGTATGGTGGTGCCCCTGGAGCTGCACTGGGGCTGTCTGTGCACTCCAGAGCAGGCAGTACAGGGATGAGATGTGCGGCCTGCAGCCCCCCCCAGGCTGTCGGGGACAGGGGGACCCATATGACTGGAGCCAGGTAGGATGGCAGCACTGGGGGTTCCTAAGTAGAGGGAAGCATGAGTGACCACGTGTGGCAGGGAGCCCAGTCCACCCACCATTGGTGATCCGAGCCCCATCCCTGGGTGCAGGTCCAGGTGTCCCTGCCCCATGACAGCCAGCAGTGCCCCTCTGTAGGTTGCTCTGTGCCTGTGATAACAGCCTCCAGCGGTCTGTCTTGGTCCCTGGACTTTGTGTTTGTCTCCCTGGCTACATCTTACTCATGCAGACATTGCCTCCAGGGGCATGGACAGTGTCCAGCATCAAACAAGCACCTAGTCCTGTAGGAGAGGTCCCACTTGTCACTTGGAAAACAGCAGTACTGCCTCAAAAGCCACCTTTAGAGTTAGTGAGAAACTGGGTAGGGTGCCCAAGAGTCCTGCTGCCAGGTCCTGCTCTTTTCAGCAGCTTCCCTGTCCCTCTCTGAAGTAAATTGAGAGGAGACATATTTGGCCTGAATGGTATTCCCCATCCCTGGAAAGTGACTCTGCCCCTGATAGAGCTACTCCCTCTGGGCTCAGAGCTGGCTGCTGAGGGACAGGGCTGACAGTACCCAAGCAGATGGATGTTCTCCAGGCTGGTCTCATCCATTTAGGCTTTACCCCGCTCAGGCTGGGGAAGACAAGCATCCCTCCCTGCACCTCCACTCTGTCATTGCAGGCAGAGGAGACTGCACGGTGAAGCAGGGGTCCCGGGGCTGCTACCCTGAAGAGTATCAATCCCTGCCGAGGGGAACCAAAGGGACAAGGAGGGGACAGAGCTGTCTCAGGTCCTGCACCGGCACCGCCGGTCACCCTGGAGGGATGAGGGGAGCAGCCTGTGCCGTGGGCTGGCAGGCCCAGGGGTCTCAGGCTGGGCCTTGGGAGAGCTGAGCTGGGCCAGGGTGTCCCGCAGGGTGGGAGCACCCAGGGCTGCCCACAGCTTCAGCTAGTGGGACGCATCCTCCCTCCCAGGGCTGAGGGGACATTGGGGCCGTCCGTGCGTGCGTGGGCAGTGTCAGTGTGACTGGCAGGGCAGGAAGCAGCTCTGGGGCTCATTCCTCTGCCGCAGGTCGGGTAGCATGCAGGTGGGGTGTGCAGGGGCACTCACACGTTTGCAGACGCCTTGCCACCCCCTCCCTGCATGCCCGTGCATCTGTAGGTGCGCTCCTGGTCCGTGCGCAGGCATGCGAGCCACCCTTCACTGCTCGCCTTGCCTGGAGTGGGGAGGCGGGGGGGCTCGCACGTGGCTGCCCCACGCGTGTGAGCCACCCAGGCGGGCCCGCCTCCCCGCCCCAGCCAGCGTCTCACGCTGAACAGGCGGCTCCTCCTGAGCCATCCTCAGTGGAGACGCTCTTCTGCACTTACATAACGTTGAGCTGCCGCTCAGGTGGGAAAGGAGGAGCCGGGACACCCGCCAAGGCACCCAGCACCTGGCGCGGGCTCCTGGCTGCATGGCAAGCGGCAAACTCGCCCGGCCGGGAGGAGAACAGGAGCGAGAGGCTTCCCTTCGCTTTGGGAGGCTGCAGCCACTTGGCATCATAGGTGGAAAGGGGAAGTGAGACACCGTCCCCAGAGCGGGCTGACAGGGCTGGCTGTCAGAGCCAAGCATACAAGCTGCTCGCCTGCAGAAAGCAGCGACAGTGCCCGTGAGTGATGTGGGCAGGGCTTGCTGCTTTCCAGCCAGTCCCTGCCATGCCCGTGGGGCTCCTGGCAAGCGTGGGTCTGCTGTGCTGGCGTAGGGAGCAAGCTGAAGTGCCAGGGGACCAGCGTTTCTCCCCACCTGTGCCCTTCGTTGCCCCCCTCCGTTGCCCAAGCCTTGTCCTGCATGCTGTGTGTGTTGTGTACCAAGAGTCTCCAGGCATTCCCGTTTGTGACGGGCCGTGACATAGCCTGCTGGTGGCATCTTCTCCAGCCCACCCTGCTTCCCAGCACCCTGCTGCCACCCTGGTCTGGAGACTGCTTGGGTGATCCCCCTTAACCCCCAGGTGTCATGGTGTGTGGGGACCGGGGAGGGGGGTGGGCACAGCCCCAGGAACTGGAGGCAGGTGTGCCCACACCTGTGTTTGCTGTTGTTTTGCTCCAGCCTGAACTTTCTCCTCCTGGGGAATGAGCCAAGACACCCAAAAGGTGATAGGATACAAAGCAGGGGGTTGTGGGTGCCAGAGGAACACCCCGATAACAGGCCTGATAAAGGCACCCTTGCTGCTGGCATTGGGGAGCCCCAGCAAGTTTGTGCCCCTTGTTTTACCTGATGTGTTTCTGTGCTGGCATGGGAGGAGGGGGAGGTCGCATGGGTGTACACACAGGTGCACGGCCACAGTTCAGCATGGCACGAGAGGACCAAGCAGCTGCTTTGGAGTCCAAGTCTGGCTCTGGGGCTTCTGGAGGCAGTTTGGCCCATGCTGGATCAAGTGTTTGGTCTTGCAAGTCAGGGTGGGATCAGTGCTGGGGGTTTCAGACAACCTACATTCAGCATTTCCATCCTGTCACTGGGGGTTTCCCTCTGTCTGGGTGGTCCCTGCCAGACTCTCCTTGCCTTTTGCTTGCTGCAGGGATGCTGTGAGGGATGCATAAGATAGGGATGCTCTGGTCCAGTTTCCTGCAGGGATGACACTTCTGAAGGAAACCCTCCTGCTCAGGGAGTATGTGGGGTCCTGTTCAGATAAGGCTTCTCCCCTCCGTGCCCTCACACAGGGCAACACAAGCTGCTCTTCAAGGAGAACTGGGCAGCACTAGGAGGTCAAGCAGGCACAGAAACACCAGGCAGAGGGAGGACAGCTGCTGCTATGCTGGAGGGGTGGCTCATTTCCTCCCCACAGGTGCCCAAGCTGTGGGCAGAAAGGTCTCTGCCACCCCTCCACAATGCCGACGCTATCCTGACATTGCTCATCCAAGAGCCAGGTGTGAGCCCAGCCCCTTGACTGCGTGGTGCTCTTCCTGAGGCTGGGGGAGCTGAGGGGGGATGGTGGCATGGGGAGGGGGCCACTGCTGAGAGGAGAGAGCAGCACCCTCCCAGGCATGTACCAGTGTGTGATTGAAGCAGGGCCTTACCTGCCTCTTGGGTGGGGAGCGGAGGTATGTGCCAACCTGCTCACCCACATTGACCAGCCTGTGCCAGCCCTCCGTGCCTCTCCTGGATAAGGTCTGGCAGCCTGATCAGCCTGTGCCCTGTCCTGCTTTGGGCTCAGAGAGACACCTCTGCCTGGCCAGACTCTCTCTAGGCATGGCAGGACCTACTGCTCCACCAAACAGGCGGGGCAATGACCCACCCTTTGGTCTGAGCTGTGAAAGGGGCTCAGAGCTGCCTGCCCCCAGACCCTGGGCAAGGCAAGGGAATTGCAGGGGGGCAGGGGAGCACTTTGCTGCACCAGCAGGCTGTGGGAAGGATGAGTTGGGATGGGGAAAGCTGGGAAGCACCGCCTTTCCCATCATAAAGTCAGGCTGGCATGCAAGAGCTGCCCAGGCATTGGTGCCAGGGTGGCATTTGTGGCATGGCACCACTTGTTCCCGTCTGTCGGGTGTCACTTTGTGGCAGTGATGCAGGAGGAGGAGACGGAGCCAGGGCGTAAAGGGCATCCTGGGCAGTGAAGCCAGGGAGCGCATTCCTGCCGGCTGAGTGGGCTGGAGCAACAAGGAGCCATTGACTGGAGAGGGGCCACATGCAGGAACACGTGTGAGTGTGAGAGAGGTGTGGGTGTGAGGCCAGAGAGACGTCCCGCTGGGTGCTCTGTCCTCCCCGGCCCCATGGGCCAGATCTGCCTGGGGAGGGGGCTGGGACAGCCACCATTTCCACTCTGGACTGGTGTGCTGGGTATGTTTGCTTTGCTCTTGGGGTTGGAGCCGCATGTGGCATCACTTGTGTCTTACAGTGTGGTTGGCTGAGCCCTGCAGACCACTGAGATGCTGGGGAGCTGTCACCAAAGCAGCAAGGGCCTTGGCTCCAGGGAGCAGATGACCTTGGCATGCCCAAATCCTCCCACTGCCTGGGAGGTGCCAGGCAGCCAGTCTGCTGTGCCTGCCTTGGTTTCCATCGCAGGTGTCCTGCCACCCTGGGACCCCCACTCTGTGACCCAGCAGCTTCAGAGTGATGCCCCTGCAAGCAGGACTTGCAGGACCTCCTGGTCTGGGAAGTCCAGCTTGGTCGTGGTGCACTGTGCTCAGCTCAGCATGGCTCAGCAGGGGTGGCAGTGGCACCATACCTGTCCTTGCCTGCTTCTACAAGACCCAACTTCCTCCAGCAAGGAGATTCCCCAACATGCCGTGGAGCTCAGCACCTCCAGCCCTCCGTGATGAAGTCATTTGCCCTGGCCACATGGCTATGGCTGAGCTGACATCCAGCATCACCAACAGCAGCTGCACAGGAACCCACCACCTCAGCCCCACTACCCCAGTATACAGGTTCTCAGGGCTGCCTGTCTGACAGGACACATGCCCAGCTCCAAGCAGGCAGCGTGTGGGTGTCCCGAGGGCAGGCAGGGACGGGCAGCATGGCTTGGGAGGAAAATGCTGGCCAGTATTTATTTCAGGCTTTGAACTTTAGGTGCACAAGAGGTAGGAGTTGGAGCAGGCTACTGGGGTCTGCTCCAGTCCCAGAATCATGCTCCCTCCTCTCCCCCTCCTCCCCTGACTTTCCTTGGGAGCATCTGGCCCAATCCTGGATGGTGCTGAGGATGGTACTGCTGTGAGTTGGGGCTGGCACACAGGGGAAGCCTTTTGTGCCTGCCTGACATCTTGGCTCCCAGCAGGCATACACCATGGGCGTGTGTCCCGTGGGCAATGCCTTTGTGGGCAGGCCATGTCCCTGGCATACTCCCCTGGGCTGGCGCTCGGTGCCACCTCGCAGCACAGAGAGGGTTAAAGCCCACCCTGTGGCATGGGGGAGCACTGTGGACCCACGTGGGCCCGAGGGGTTCTAGGCACTTGCCAGCAGAGCCCAGGAGCTGCACAGCGTGCAGGATGTGGCCATGGTGTGTGTATATGTACTGTACAAGGGCACCGGGGGTCTGCTCTGGGCAGTGCCTGCCCTTGGGAAGCAGTGAGTGTGCAGGGGGGGCTGGAGAGGCCCTTGGGAAGCAGTGAGTGTGCAGGGGGGGCTGGAGAGGCGATGATGCCTGCAGTCTGTCCCAACACCATGCTTTGCCCATGAGCTCTGAGTTATATTTATCCAGGTGCCACACATTGCTGGCTGTGGGACAGGAGTTCGCCATCTCTGTCTGTCTCCTTGGAGAGGTGTATGTGTGTATATATATCTGTATCTATCTGAGGGGGCTTTGCTGCAGATGACTCCGGTGGCAGCACAGCGGCCCTGAACCTCTCCCCCAGCCCTGGCTTAGGGTGTCACCCTGCCCTCACCAACCCCTCTCTGAGACTCCCCTGGGGCTGGCAGCCCTGCCCAGGTAGGTGACAGGGTGGCCAATGCCACAGGGCAGGACAAGACCATCCCCACAGCCTCGAAGGACGCAATGCCAGTGTTCCTCCATGGCACAGAGCGGGACTCTGCTCCAGGTGATTTGGAGGCAGGGGACAGTCTCGGGTTGTCCCCAGGGGTTGGCATGTGCCAGGTGACAGCTGGCAGCCAAGGCTGGGCACGGGGAGCCACGGCAGCACCGCAGGTACACATCCTGCCAGCAGCTTATTGTCTTTCATGTTGTTATTGTTCCGAAATGTCAGCAGGGGAGGGGTTTTAGCAGAGCGTCCCCAGTTTGAAGTGCCCAGGATTCTTTGCAAAGGCCAGGCGGGGTATTAATAACCGGCTCTGCTGAAGCAGCGCAGCCCTGGCACACGTCCTTGCCTGACCTCCTGTGGGGTGGTCAGCTCATGCCCCGACAGGGTTCGGCTCCTCTCCCACTCCTGACCCTTGCTGGGCTGCCAGGCAGACCCTGGGAAGGGCTGTTGGGGGGTGCTGGAGCTCACCGCAAGCATCCCGTCGGGCCCAGCCAGGGAGCACAAAGCTCAGGCATCTTTGGAAGGGGCAGGTGAAAGGTTCAAGGGTTTCCTTGAGTGTGGGTCAGTCCAGGCTGGGAGAGTAGCTTGGGGTGCTGACACACTGCTCTCTTGCAGCTTCCAGGCTTCTGTCCTCTCATTATTTAATGAGCTGCCTCCCAATTAGTGAGCTGAGCCCTCCCACACGCTGCAGGGCAGGAGCTGACAGCGCTAAGCATGGCTCTGGAACTCCCACTCCTGTCTGCAAGGTTGCTGGGGATTTCTGCCATTGGATGCCAGAGGCCCTGCCTTGGGATTGGGGATCCCTGGGAAAGCCAGTGAGGGGCTCAGGGAGGGCAGAGCCCAGACTGGAAGCCCCTACCCGCTGCATATTGGAAGGGGAGGGGTTGGTGTCCCTTTAGCATCATTCCCACCTTCACTCTGTCTCAACCCCAGAGCTGAGAAGGGGTGCCAGGATCTGGGAATGGACAATATGGTACATTGGGCTACAAACCAAGGTCAGAGCTGATGTTCAGAGCCCAGGCTGGCAGCAGACCTGTAGGCAGGGCATGGCTACTGAGGGAGGTGGTAATGTGGAGTTCAGTTACAGCACTCCACCCCATGGGGCCCGTGGGTGTGAAATGCTTGTTCTGCGGACAGATTTGTGGATGAAAACTCTGCTGATGGTTCAGTCCGTGCATCCTCCCTGGGGCTGGGCATCCCTGGCCCCTGAGAAGCAGGGATGTGGCTACACTACCCCAGCCCAGCCAGTCATGATGCTTATGGGAATTTTTGCTGGGCTGTGCCATACCTGATACTTTCCTCTCTCCTCCCCCCCAGCATGCCACGGTTGTGGGACCCTGCCCAGCCAGGGTTGGGCAGGGGAGAGGTGGGGTGGCAAGGTTTGCTGCACAGCCCCTGGCAGGGCACACACTGTTGTGGACAAACACAGGCAAGGCAGGAGGTTGGGCTGCACGGTCCAAGGCTGGTAAATAAGCAAACTGGCCCTTTTCTCCTCTTCCCCTTCTACCTCAGCATGCCTGGGGAAGCTGTGGCTTTGGGGGCTTCCTGCACACAGCTTTTCTGGGAAGGTTCTGCTGGAGCTGGATCATCTCTGACCTCCCCTCCTCACGCTGCTGCTGGGGGGCAGCTGCTACTGGGGTGCACTGGAGGGAGGGGGCACGGGAGGAAGAAGAGGGGCTGGTGACAAAGTTAGAGCAAGAAAAATTGCAGCTCTCAGCAGGCTGGCTCTGGGGTGTGCTCTCACACGCCAGAGAAAACAGAACTGGGAGTACAGCCAAGTACCTTTATCAGAGGAAGCAGGCAGCCCAACAGCTGGACATGGGAGTCTGCCAGGGCTCCCTCATCCCGCCACGCGATGCCTCCAGCCCAACAGGTTGGAGGAGTCCCCACACTGCAAACCCTGCTCGTGCCCCACTGCCTGGTGGGGCTCAGCCATGTCCCCTGCTCATGGCACACTGCAGGTCCCCACTGCCCACTGGAGTTCACCCTGCCTCAATCCACAGTGAAGGCAGGGACTGACAGGTTCCCCAGCAGCCTTCCCCGATTGCAAACCCTGCCTGGACTTCCCCAGCACTGCAGAGGCCCTGGCCACCCTTCACAGCTCTCCCCATTGTTCTGCTGTCCGCTGGAACTGGGGCTGGGTGTAGCATGGTTAGCAGCGTTGGCTCTGCAGGCAGGGGCTTGCATCCCTGCCTGGGCACATACAGATGTACTGGGGGCAGAGGGGCAGCCTTTGCTCTGGGGCAGCACTTACCCTGGGTTGAGGGATTTGTGAGTCCTCCAAAGCTCTGCTGGGCATGATCGATACCATGGGGCTCCTGGCTGCATGGGGCTGCCGCAGGTCCCGTGCAGCCCCTGGAAGGTTGAGCCAACAGTAGTGCCAAGCCTGTGGTAAACAGGACATCTTTGGGATGAGGGAACCAAGAGCTGGTCAACTGGTGTGCTCCAACAGCTGACAGCTCTGTCCCCATAGCCCTCAGGACTGGCATAGCAGCCCTGTGCCAGCACTGCGGGGCAGGCTGGTGTAGCTGGCAATGCTGTGGGTGAAATGGCTGGTGGCACAGCTACCTGTGGGCATTGCCTCTGCCTCCCCAGAGCTGTGATGGAGCTGTGTGGCAAGACGTGCAGCTCCACAGCCCTGTCCCACACCCAACTCTTCCCACCATGGGCTCCCGTGAGATGCAGCCACTGGCGTCCTGCTGCTCCAGCAAGGCGTGGCTGGCCTTGGAGCTGGCATCCCTGGTCCCCTTGGCCAGCACAGTCACAGCTGGGGGACTTCAAGCTGTGCAAGGCAGTTTTCTTAGCTGTGTATTTGCAAGCAGTGGCTCTTCCTCTCCCCCTCTGCTCTGACCCTTTGAGCTGGAGGTCTGGCTGTGCAGAGCAGTCTGGGCAGCTTTGGCTGTGCTCCTTTCCCGTATTACTCTCCAGCGTCTCCAAGGCCAGGCAGTAAACATTTCCCACGCCTCGGACCTTCTGAAGAGCCTTCCTCCCATTGAGCTGAGTCTTTGGGAGAGAGCAAGCCAGGAGCACTGTCACCAAGCCACGAGAGCAGCCTGGGGCTGAGGGAGAGCAGCAGCAGAGGAGCCAGGACTACTGCTGCAGCACTGGCCATTCCCCCAGCTCCCACCAACAACTGACAGGGCAAGAGCATCCTTTGGTGCATGGCACTGTAAGGCCTGGCATGGGTTCAACACACAACGCTTGGTGCCACAGCAATCTCGTCCCTGGGGCCAGTGCTGTGTCCCCTGACCCACAAGAGTGTGCAGGTGCAGGGTGCTGGGACAGGAGGTGGATGGTCCCATCACAGGCTCCCTGCCATTCCTGGCTCCAGCCAGGCTGAGCCCTGCTCTGGCTCCAGCCCACACGCTTTTGTGCCTCCCGTCCTATTGCAGAGGAGGGTGTGGGCACTCAGTGTCACCCCAGTGATTGGGGCTGGGACACAGGCTGCATGTGGGCTGGCTGAGGGCTTGCAACCAGCTCTGGGGTGTCCTGCAGGGCCATTGCTGGGGATGACACCAGCAAATGGCTGCTGTCACCACCTCTCCTCACAACTTGACTGCAGCCACAGGGTTTTTTTCCCCCAGAGAGTGCAACAATTAGTGTCACAATTACCCCGTAATGTGGCTGCCGTTACTGTTCCCGAAATAACCACAGGCACGAGACACAAGCTCTCCCCGAGCCTCCCATAGCTGCACACATGAGACAAGAGCTGCTTCGCTGCTGCCCCAGCAAGGTAGCTCACACCACTGGCCTCTCCTGCGCAGCCTGCTCCAAGGCACCCATCACCATGGCCTCTGGTGCCATAGGGTAGCAGCAAGTCCATGGCCTCTGCTCTGTCGGGAGAGCACGGAGGGATATTGCCCACCTTGCTGAGATGCTTCCAGGCCAGGCCCCAGAGGAGCAGGAGTGGGGTGGTGGAAGAGGAAACGGATCCCAGCAGCCTTGCTGGAGTGGGGCCAGCTGCCCAACAAGGATGTCTGTCAGGGCCACAGAGGGCTAGGAAAATCCCCCCACCACTCAGAGCTCAGCTGGAGTCCCACGCAGGACTCTGCTGCTGTGGGAGCCATTGAGACACTCTGCATGGGCTCCCGTACAGAACCCTGGGTAGAGTGAGCACGAAGCGGGGGGTTTGGCAGAGAGCTGCGAGCTGCTGCTCCCACCTTGGAGCTGGGCTGTGGCAGGTCTGGGGGTGTCTTGCCACTGAGCAAGGGAGCCCCCACGCTGCATTGCCGACACCATGTGTGCATCTGTGTCAGCTGTGAGTCATCAGCACGCATGCAGGAGGGGCGCGCGTGTAGGCTGGCACGCGCGAGTGCACGGGCATGCATGCGTGTGCGTGCAGGCTGCATGGGTGCGTGTGGGAGGGGTGTGCACCCATGTGCAGGCTGCGTGCCCGAGTGGGCTAGAAAATGCACGTGGGCATGCGAGGGGTGCGGGCGCGCCTGTGTGCGTGCAGGCGCGTGTCACGGCACAGGCTGCGAGATGTGCCCGTGTTTGTGTGGCCCAGCCACACGGCCGGGGTGCCTGCAGCAGAACCCACATCCCCCCAGTTGGCTGCCAGGGTAGGGGGGTCTGCTGCAGGCCTGTTGAGGCTGTGCCAGGAGGACAGTCAGCCCCTGTGCTCAGCGTGACCCCTACCCAGCTGTGCAGGCTATTCCGGGGTTCCTTGAAAGGAAAGAGAAAGCGGAGCCTTCTGCACTCCCATCCCTAAAACGCGTCCCTCCCCTGGGACACATGGAGGAGGGCAGCAGCCTTCACTGCCTCAGGTGGTGATGGCCACGGTCAGGGCTGGGAAAGACCCCAGGAGGGGCGGCACAGAGGTCAGCGACTGACTTCAGGCTGGTTTTGCAATAGTCCCGGCACCACGAAGCGCTGTGGGGCTGTGCTTACCGCCAGGCTTCCGCAGCCATGGGAACCACTGACTCTGCCCCAGCCCTTGGTACTTGCCTGCTGTGTGGGGAAGGGACTGGGCAGGTCCCTGGAGCCCGGAGCTGCAGGGGCAGGGCCCAGGCTGCCGTCTATCCATCCTGGAGCCCTTGGACTCCAGCACTGGAGTTAGGGCTTTCCTCTGGAAAAGGGGCTATGCCGGGCCTGGGGGTGCTGTAGGATGGGAGATGAGGAAACCGAGGCACGGCTGCCAGGGCCAAGGGTCAGACCGGGGTCTGCCCACCCTGTCTCCCTGTTGCTGCCCACCTCTCTGCAGGAGACAGGAGGTGGCACAGCGGTGGGAGAGGGAACATCTCTCCCCTTCCCTGTCCTCTCTGCAGTGAGACAGGCACCTTCCCTGAGCTGTTATGGGAAATTGAGTCATGGGATCCTCAGGGTGGGGGACCTGGGCTTGTCCAGCCTGAGAGGACAGTGCTATGCCCCATGTCCTGGGGGCTGCCAGCCTGCCCACCACCTTGGGGACAAGTGACACAGAGCGCCTTTCATCTGCCCGTGGAGGGGAGCAGCTGCCCGCTCCCTGCTCTGCACCCGTGTGGCTCAGGGTGGCACAGTAGCCTGACAGCCCCTGAAAGGGCCGATTGAGTGTGGCTGAGGTCATCTGCCTGGCATGTTTACCCTGTGCCCGCGGCCCTGGGATGCGACCAGCACCCAGGCGGTCCTTGACACCCGGCAGGCTGAGGGGACGTGGCTACACTCAGAGCTGGCATCGTTGCTGGGGTGCCAGGCTGCAGCCAGGAGCAGAGAGTCTGGAGTGGGGTCGCAGGTGCTGGCATGGCCTTCCAGCCTCCATACTCCCCGAGCCTCTTTAGGATGAAGGACTGGTGAGTAGAGTCTTGCCGTGGGCCAGCTGGGGGACATGCGCTAGCCCTGGGGCTTGGGGAGGGACAATCGCCTGCCCGCTTCAGCGCCAGCACCCCCTGCTCAGCCCCTGCCCAGTGACTTTGCATGCACCAGGCTGGTGCTGGCATGGGGGATGTCCCCGACCACAGAGGGACAGGTTACTTCCCCCGGTGCCAGCAGGGAGAAGCACCCCTCCCATGCACTGCGGGGAGGGAGATGTTTTATTGCATCCCCACATTAAACCTGCATGTGGCACACACAGTGACCGTGCCATTTGCTGCTCAGGACACCATGGTCCTCATCCTGCCTTGGGAAGTGGGGCTGCAGGTTTCTGGGGAGCAAACCTGGTGGGGCCTTGCAGCAGCTCCCATGCCTCAGTTTCCCTTTCTGATGGGAGCAAACCTACCAGATAGGGCTCCCTGTGCTGGCACCCCCCAGCCAGGCGCTGGGCACCTTCATCATCCCCTGGATCAGGGGATTTGGGGTCCTCTGCAGCACCCCTGGGGTGCACGTGCCCCTTCCATCATTAGTGTTTCCTCAGGCACTGCATCGTGGCGTAGGGTGTCATTTAGCATCAGCACCCACCTCTGGCTGGAGAAAGACAAGGCCCGTGGGGTCAGTGGCAGCAGGTGCTGAGCAAAGTCCCACACGGGCCAGGTCCAGAGGGCAGTAATGGGCGCTGGGGCTGGGGGGGCACAACCGAGCTGGGGGGG
>VXBZ01011766.1:51351-63705 GCA_013399135.1 Heliornis fulica | reverse complement strand
GTAGCACCGGTACCGGCCCGGGGAGGGGGCTGGGGGATGCTCCGGGGTGCGGGGGCATTCCCAGCGCAGGGAAGAGCCGCGGGGCTGGCGGCGGCGGGGGGGTGTCCTGGAGAGGGGGTGTCCGGGCCGGCCGCTAACGCTCTGCCTCTCCGCCCTCTTGCAGCGCCTCCGGAGCCAGCGTGGTGGCCATCGACAACAAGATCGAGCAAGCAATGGTGAGCCGCAGTGTCCCCACCCCCACTACCGTGCAGCGTCGCTCTCCTCCCCGGGTGCTCTTGCTCGGGGCTTCCCCGCTCCCCGGGTGGGTGTTTGGCCCGGGGTGGGGGTCTCTGCCCCCCATCGTGTTGCTGGGCAGAGCAGCTCCTTTGTTTACCGCAGCTGGCTGAGCTCATTGGCTCCGGCAGCGTCGCAGTGCGCGGGGACCCTGCCGAGAGTGGCAACCTGGGAAAGACCCTCTGGCGATGTGGGTTGCCAGGTCAGGGCGTGCGAGTGATGGGGAGCTGAAGCCTGCCAAGCCCCCGCGGGGGAGGGAGCTGGAGACTGCCTCCAGAAGCAGTGGGATCTGGAAGATGGAGGGACCTGAGGGATGCTGCAGGCACTGGTCTGGGAGCCGAGGGGGGGGTGCTGTGTGCTACATGGGGTAAACACTGAGCCCTGGGTGCCAGGGGTGGGAGGGATGGCATTTGGGAAAAGCCTTTGTGGCACTTGGTGAGTGGCTGGGGGATGGAGTTTTGCAGGGCAGGGTGGGAGCACCCCACAGCATGGAACCGTGGAGTGATTGGTCTCTTTGGCCTTTTCCAGGATCTCGTGAAAAATCACTTGATGTATGCAGTGCGGGAGGAGGTGGAGGTCCTGAAAGAGCAAATCAAAGAACTGTTGGAGAAGAACTCCCAGCTGGAGCGTGAAAACAGCCTCCTGAAGACCCTTGCCAGCCCTGAGCAGCTGGAGAAGTTCCAGTCCCGGCTCCCCACGGAGGTCCTGTGCCCAGAGGAGCAGAGCCCTGGGGCAGTTGCCCTGGGCCAGCACTCAGGGGACTCTGCGGTGTAAGGTGGCTCTGTCCTCGGGGTGGGCAGAGCCACAGAACTGTTTCTACTTAATCTCCTGCAAAATCGTTTCCACCTTCATATCACACGAAGGACTGACAGACCCCGGCGCTGAGCCGTGCCCCTCCAGGGCAATCCTGGCCAGCCAGTGGAGCCAGTGTCCGCCTCCTGCACGAGGATGCTCTTCTGCAAGGGAGATGTGGGCAGCAGACCCCTCCCCATCCAGCCACCCACCGTGTGCCAGGAGTAGATCTGTGGCCTGATCTCAGGCTCTCCTGAAATCTGGGCATCCGCAACACCCAGGCAACCTTTGGCATCTTGATGGGAATCCACAGTTGGAGGGCACACGTGCCGAGCCCCATGCCCTTACTGCACTATGCAGGGGCAGGGGGGGGTCTCTTTCTGGCCAAGCCTGACGTTGGAGGAAGACCGTTGTTTATCAAGTGATGCAGACTTGTCCCGCTGGCCACCCAGGAGCATGCTGGCACCCGAGGCTGACTGAGCAGCATTGGTAACAGTTGTGATGTAGTGCATGGCTGTACACACACCAGTGTGAGGATTACAAGGAGAAAACGCTTTTCTGACTAGTTTGGGCATCTTCTGTAGCCATATGTACAAACACAGGCCCGAGGTGCCTGCTGGCGCTGGGCCAGATGTGCCCACCTCTGCACAGCTGGGGATTTGAGGCAAGACTAGTGGGCGGCTGCAGCTGGGTGGCCAGCACCGTGAGTGACCCAAAGGAGGGGATGGACTCACCCCTCCCTGGCACCCAGCCCGACAGTCCTGTGGCAGCACAGGGAGCATCTGGACTGACCGTGGGGCAGAGCCACAACGGGCTGTGCTGCAGCCTGCTGGGTAGGGGGGAGCCGGCCTCTGCTCCTGAGCTCCCCACCTTTCCCAGCCAGCTCTCTGGGAAGTGATGGGACATCCCTTTTGACATTGGAAGCGGTGACAGAGTTGTGTAAATCTAGGTAGAAATGGCAATAAACTACTTTTTTTTTATATATACAAATGTGCACCCCAAGCTGTGTGTCTGTGGGGGAAGGGGGGTGTTAGGGGTGGCAGCATGGCTTGCTGGGATGGGGCTGGTGAGGATACTGTGCTGCAAGCCCTCTGGGGACTGGGCTGGTGCTTCTTCACAGCTGGGGGGGAGGGAAGGAGAGGTTTGACATACACATGTCAGTACCCTCGGAATGGCCTTGGCTGGGCCAAGGTGGGATGTGAGCAGGGCTGTGAGCCAGCAAGGTTTGCTCTTCCTGGGGCTGGGTGTGTGGCAGGGAGATAGATGCTCTGACCCTACAGGTCTGCCTGCTGTGTCCTGACTGCAGAAGGGGGTGGGCTTGTAGGAGGTCATTCCCAGGCTGTGGCCCATCCCAGCTCTGCTCTTCCTCCTGTTTCTGTTCTGTTGCTTTTACCAAACATCAGTGATTTATTGTAGTTTTCCTTAACCTTGTCTTGAAACACAGTCTGATGACCAGAGGGTGGGTCAGCTGGCTGGAACAGCACTGGAAGGGAGCTGAGGGTGTCCTGTACCCTAGGGCATAGCCAGACTTGGGTTCAGCTTCACGGTGTGGTGGTGAGGGGAAAGCAAGCCAAGCCATCTCCTCCATCTCTGGGGATGCTGGGTGCTGAGCAGAGCTGCAGGACAGCTGCAGTTGCTTGCAGTATTTTCCCCTTGGGTTTTACACTCCAGGTATGAGTGCTGGGCCAGCCTGAGACCCCGCCAGCCCGGGGAAGGGGCCGGCAGCATTGCGGGGTGGCAGGCAGTGGCTGTGCCCTGTGCTGCCCGCAGCATTTGCGCTGCCGTGAGGGCGGCTGAGCCCCAGCCGGGTGCGGATTGCGGAAGAGCCGACGGTTGGTGTCCTGGAAACGCCGAGTAAACATCAAAACACAGGCTGCAGGGCTTGAAACCGTTGTGGGGGTGCGTGTCTGTCCCCTTCCTGTGCTGTCTGTCCCGGGGCTGGGACCTCGTGCGGGCTGCCCGGCCGCCACCCGAGTACGAGAGCTGAGCGTGTGCCCTGCGGGTGCTCTCTGGGCTGGGTGCAGGCACCCCTCCCCCGTGTGTATCCCCAACTCTGGACGCATCGCTTGTACATCCAGGTGTCGAGAGGGTTCTGCAGGAAGGGCTCTCCCCTGGGGCAGTGCGGGGACATTTCGCTTGTAGTGGCTGTTAAGGGTGCCAGGGGGCTCCCAGCTGCCGGGAGGCTGGAGGGCTGCTCCCCCAGCCCTCTCTGGCTGCGGAAGGCTAGGGCTGTGCTGTTGGACTCTGTACTACACCTCTGCTTGTGGCATCCCATACCCTGGATGCGTTGGAGGGTTGCAGTGACGGTGTTTGGGGCCTGGAGCCCTGCTCACCACCTCTCCCCATCCTCTGTCTCCTCCCCAGGGCCCCAGGGTCCCACAAAGCCCTCACATGACTTTGTACTGGGGGTGCAGGCACTGGGACCTAGGCAGACCCTGCTCGTCTCAAACGCTTCCAGAACCCACCCTCCCCAAACCACAAGCTCCATCCCAGCCTTCCTCCCACTGGTGGGCAGAGCCCTTTGCTGTCTCCGCAGCGTGGTGTGACACGGTGCCAACCAATGGCACAGGGCAGCCCCATCAAAAACCCCTCCCTGATGCCACCGCAGAGCTGTGCTTGTCTGAGCCCAGACCTGTCCGGTACCCGGGCTCCCCTGGGAGCATCAGGAAAGGAGATGAACCCTTGGAGTCAGCACCTAGGAAGCCTGTGAGTGCAGTGGCCAAGGGAAAGTGTCCACCAGGTCCCCAGGATGCACAGGACCTGCTGCCCAGCTCCTGCTGCACCAGGGGCTGGAGGGGGTGTACCACCCCCCTTACATCACCAATGGCACACTGTGCCCTCTCCCAGGCTCTCTGGTTATGGAAGAGGCTTGTAAACACCCCTCCCAAGCTGCCAGTTCCTCTGGACACAACGTCCCAGTGCACTGTGCAATGGAGGAAGTGGTGCACAACGAGCAGCACCCAAGCTGAGATACAGCCCCTCCCTTCCTGCTGGCATGGCACCCCAGGCTTGGGAGCATCAACCCCTGGTGCAGTGAGGCTGCCAGGGTACCGGGGCACCCCAGCCCTCTCCATCAGCACCCCACCCCCAGCAAGAACGCACCTTGAGTGAGGAGAGAGATCATGGGCAGCGTGGGGGGGGGTGGTGGTGGGGGTGTTGAGCTAGGCAGGGGGCTGACAGCCCACTCTGACTCGAGCTCTGACCCCAAGTCCATTGCATTCCGCTTCCCAAGGCCGAGCCAAGCTCAGCAAGATTATGCTGGATTGTGGCCACCACAGCTGCCCCGGGGTCCTGCTGCTCCATGGCGGCCCAGGGGTTAACAACCCACAGCAGGAACTTCCTAAGAAATGGCTGACATACTAAAAACAAGAAGCTGCTGCTGTGAAGAGCGGGACTTTCCCAGGCAGGCATGATGCTCCCCAACCCTGCCTGGCACCCCGGCACTCTCCAGCAACCTCTGTGCTGACCCTGGGGCACTGGGAGGAGGGGGGACTGTGCACCCGCTCCCTCCCCCTTGTCCCTGAGCTAGGGCACGCTGGGAGTGGGCAAGGGATGGGTGTAGGGGTGGAGCTGAGGGTAAGGAGGGGTATGCAGGTGTGATGGGAGTGGGGTAGGGTGGTGATGGAGAAGGGGATGAGGTTAGGAGCGGGGGTGGAATAGGACAGGGATGTGGGGAGGATGAGGGAATGAGTTGGGATGGGGCTGAGGACAGATACAAGAATGGGGACAAGGATGGAGGTGAGATGGAGACAGAAGGGGGAGGGGAGAGAAAGGGAGATGGGATGAGGATGCATCACTCTTCTCCCACTCTGCTGGGGCAGGCTGGGCTTCCAGGGATCCCTCCAGACAGGAGCCTGGCTCAGCTCTGGGCCATGATGGAGGAAAGGGGCTAGGGGGCTTTTGTGGCAGAGAGGAAGAGTGCTCTGATGCTCAGAGCAGCATGCACAGGGCAGGCAGCTGCCTGGGAGGATGTTAGGAACAGCGTGAGGTAAGCAGAAGAGTTTGGAGTTACACCCAAGGGCCAGGGGTATGTGGGGAGATGCCCCCAGCTCTGCACATTGCTGCTTTCTCCTCGGTGCACCCTGCTGGGCTCTGCATGCTGGGAGCCCATCTCGGAAGACACATCTGCAGCCCAAGCAGTCGGCCTTATGCAAGCGTCCCTCCCTGCTCCTCGAACACCGCGTCCCAGCCCGGCCCAGCCCCGCGGGAGCCTTGCAGATAAATGTGTAGCTGGGATTTTCCACTTAGTCCTCCAAGCCCCATCTCCTTTGGGATGCAGATCCCCTTGCACCTCCAGCTGGGCTGGGACACCCGTGCTGGCTGGGTGCTGCCCTTTGGGAGAGGCCAGAAGAGGAGAGAGACGTGGCCAGAGGAAAAGCCAACAAGACCGGGACATGTGGGTCTCGTCCCTCAGGGACTCCTGCAGCAGGGCAGAGTGGGGTGAGCAGAGGGGTGCTGAGAGTTGAGAAGATGCTCAGAGCCAGGGCTCCTGGTCCAGCCTGCCTCTCCTCCACTGCTCAGCAGTACCGCCCCTTCTGTCGTGCCTCAGTTTCCCTTCTGCAATGTTTCATGTCCCCTGGGAAGGGTAAGGCCAGGCTGAGTCCCCATCTGGGGTTGGGGTTGTAGGGAGCATGTGGCAGTGAGGGTCAAGCCCAGGATCAGGCCAGCTGTTTCCAGCATGCTTGCGTGCCAGGACCAGGCTGCAGCAGAGCTGCTAGCAAGCCTGCCCACTGTGGGCATGCTGCTCCGTGCCCTTTGCCAGCTCTTCCTGCCCACGGGCCCTGGCACCTGTGGGATGCAGGCAGCGCCTCCAAGAGCAGCACAGCCTGTCCTCGTGGAGAGGCTGTGGCTGTCCCAGCACGTGTGTGCCGCTGTTATATAATGGGGGAACCAGCCCAGACCTGCACCATCCCACACGGTGCTAGGTTGGGACCCAGCAGTGCCAGTCTCCAACCCCACTAGGGGTTTTGGCCCCAGAATAGATCATGGGGCTGTTTTCCCCCCCTCAGACACACCACCACCCCCTCACCCCTGCAGCCCCTGCAGGATGGACACATTCCAGAGCAAGAGCCCCAGCCTGCCACAGGCTGTGTGCTGTGACACCGGGCTGGCTGCTGGGGTGGGATACACAGGCAGGAGGATCCCACCCGAGGCAGTGCATACACTGTGTTCCCCAGTGGTCTGTGGTCCCTGGCACCCTGCCCTGACACCCAGTCACAGGTGTTTGGTGCTGTCAGGAAGTGAATAAACAGTGGGTGGTTGCCAGCAGCGGGACCGCAGGCAGCCCAGGTGCGGTGTGCTGGCTGTGCAGGGTGCTTGGGGCTGGACATCACCACACTGCCTGCCTGCAGGCATGGCAGCTCTCCCTGCCTGCAGGCATGGCAGCTCTCCCTGCATCCCTAGGGACTGCAGGGATGCCTTAATGTACCAGGAGGCCATTTCTACCCAGGACAGCTCCTCCTCCCAACCCTTGTGTGTCCTTCCTGCATCCTCATGGACCACAGAGTGGGTTTTCCCGTTCAGAGAAAATAATTAAAATTGCCCTGAACATGTTTTGTGGTCCATGGGATGGTGCAATGTCCAAATGCTATGGCTTGCTGAGACACTGGGTCCCACTGTCCTTAAAGGTCCCTGTATGTGACACAGGAGTGTCACCACCGGCCAGCTAGAGAAAGGCAAGCCCAGAAAGGAGCCATCAGCACAGGGAGAGCCACAGCTCTGTCCCCATGATGCCATGGTTTTGTGTGCTGCAGTGGCCCTCCAGACCTGGCTGCAATGATGGCGGGAGCTGCTGTTACACAGTCACAAGAGGCTGAACATCCCAAAGGAGCTGAGACTGGAGGAAGAGTGAGGGCAGAGAGGGAAGGGGATGGCATTTGAGGGTTGTCTTAAAGACAAGTGGGAGATGATGTTGAATGACAGCATCAATTACAAGAGGAGCTGAGGAAGGCAGGAACTACTTGATCATGCAGGAGGGTGAAGAGAGTGCACAGGACACACAAACAACCTGAGATTCCTCCTGCCCATCTGTGCCAGAGCCAGCATGACTGCTCTGCAAGGTTAATGGGATCTATTAGAGGCGATAAGGAGGCTGCTAAGCAGTAAAATGTTCCTGAGAAAGTGAACTTCCTCATTCCTGCCAAGAAAGGGAGACTCATTCAGCAAACAGCACCAGGACAAATAAAACAATTAGAAACAGCAAGTTCTCAAACCCAGACAAACACCCCAGGGACCCGGAAGGCTTTGGTGTAGGAAGAGCCACACTTGGAGTGAGCGCTTCTACCCAGGGGACTGCCGCATAATGAATGAGCAACAGGAGTTAAAGAAGGTGCCAGGGATTAGACAGGATTTAGGGGCCTGGGGGACCTGGCCAATTTGCTTTAATTGACCATTAGAAACAGCATAATCCTTGTGCAAATCAGTGTGGGAAATCCGGGTGTCCGGAGGCTCCGGGAGGACTGTGCAGGGGCTTATGAGTGGGCACCAGTCACGGACAGCTTCTCTCCATCTCAGAAGGTGGCACAGAGGGTCCTGAGCACAAGCAACTCGGCTTATGCTGCAACCCTCCTGGGTCTGCCCACACTCCCCAGCCCAGGGCAGCGCTTGGGAAGCAGCTGAGGGACAGAACAGGGGAACACAGGGGACTTGTGCCCTGGGGAAGGCTGACCTCTCCATCCTGTCCCTCTGCACTCCGCTGCCACCCAGCCCCAAGACTGGGTACGGGCCATCCCTGGGGCACTGCAGGCAGCTGGCTGGTGACCTTAGCAGAAGTGGCAGTGGGGGCACTTCTATGTCATGTCTTTACCGTCCCCAAACACCACCATGGAAATTTCCCCTGATCTCAGCACTCAGGTCTGTCCCGCCAGCCGCCCCAGCCTCGTCAAGGATTACCCGGTGGGGAGGTTGCCCAAGAGCCATCAGGGCAGGAGCAGAGCAGGCACGGCATCTCTGAACAAACATAAACAACTCTGGCTGGGGCAAGGTGCCACCTGACACTGTCTCCTGCCACAGCCCTGTGCTGACACAGCAGGTGGCATGTGAGGCCACCCCATTGCCTCACTGCCCGAGGGCAGCGTGCTGTAGTGGGACAGACAGGCAGCCTCCCCCCTGCCCCTTCAAAGCCAGTATCCTACTGTGATGGTGGGTCACCCCCAGAGAGGCCACTGCAGTGGTCCTCAGGCACCTCTGTTGCCTCCTGGGTGTCATGCATGTTTGCCAAGCCAGATGTGGCAGGGAGGAGGGTGCAGGCTGGACACCCGGTGCCAAACAAGGAGAGGAATGTGTGTGCAGGGCACAGCTTGCGCCCACTGCCCGCCCACCACTGGCATCACCCTGGCAAACTCACGGCTGCTCCCACCCCTTCCCCGGGAGCCCCTGGCTCTGGGGAACAGCTGCAGCTCAGCCCTGGACAGGGCTGGCTCCTGGTGTGGTGGGCAGTGCTGTGCTGCAGCTGCTCTGTGGTCCCTGTCCTGTTCAGGGATGGGAAGAGGGTGGCAAAGGTGTTGATAAACCCCATCAGGGTCAGACAGCTGATGATCCACAGTGAATTGTCATTCAGCACAAAGAAATAGCTGCCCAGCACAAGTACACCAGCTTTCCACCATCCTGTCTGGTGGGGATGGCCCCTGCGAAGGGGAAGAGACCCCTGGAGCCCCCAGCATTTGAGCAGCCACCTTGGGAACCTGTGGCTGGGCTAAGACCAGCTGGGGCTCCTGATCTCTCCTTTCCCACCCCACCCTATGGGGCGTGCAGGAAATCCTCACACTCACAGAGTGGGTGCCCTGACTGAAGAGGGAAGGGGGGTGCATAGCTTCCCTCCTTTGCACCTTAAGATGGGGGACAGCATAAAAACCAGCTACCTCACCACTGTGACACTTGCAGCACAGCCCCATCCTCCTGCCCCTGGGTAAGACTCACTCTGCCTTCCAGTTGGGGGCGGGTAGAGGGAACCTCTGTGCCCTGTCCCACCCACCCCACGGGAGCTCAGCAGCCCCTGTGCAGGCAGTGCCCAGGTAGGGCCCCCCACAGGACTCCTGCCCCAAAGTGGGCAGCTGACACCCTGCAAAGGGGTTGAGGGGAGGGCTGCAGCAGCAGCTCCAGCGAGCAGCCTGCCCTGAAGCTGGGGGGGTCATGGGCACTGCTGCACAGGCAGAGATAAAGGTCCCTGGAGCTGGCTGGTGATGCAGGGCCGTGTTCAAGTATGTTCATTTTGTCTGAGCCCTCCTCCACCCTGTGTGACCACACGCAGCAGGAGAAGCTCTCAGCCAAAGCCGGTCACTGAAACTGAGGCAGGAGATTTCCCGGGCTGTGGGATCTCTCCAGCTGTGGGATCACAAGCTGGAGTCCCTGCCGTGGTTTTTGGTCTTTCCTGTGGTTTTGGAGAAGGGGTCCCCAGGCAAAGGGCCCCCTCAGCCCCACTTGCTGCAGCCAAGGTGCAGAGGAGGTGGCAAGAAGCTACCACCGCTCTGTGGTGTTCTACATGTGTGGGCTCCAATCATGTTTGCACCAATGCAATGCAGCATGGTGTTTCCAGCCTTCCACCTCTACCCCTGAGACTTCCCCTGAAACAGCCTGTACTCTCCACTCAGTAATTTCTGCAATCCTGTCATGTCTACAGCAGAAGATGTGCTGGAGAGATCAAAGATAGTCCTTGGCCATATTTGAGACAATCACAGCTAAACCTTGTGTCTCAGAGATCCCAGAGACATGAAATGGGGCTCCTGACTCACCAGGAGCATCCCAGTACACTGGAGTGTAGTAGATCAGAGTGGTCCCATTTTTTAAACAGCAAACTGCAGCACAAGTGTCACCACCTGCCTGCAGCCACACTGCCCCTGGACAGCCGCTGCTGCCCCATGCTGTCAGGAGAAGCCCCATGGAGATGCTCAAGCCTGGGAAAGGCAGGGAGGCAGGGTGGCCTGTGTGTGCTGGAGCCCTTTGTCTGGTCCCCACCCTCCCTGCAGCACCCCAAAGCACAGCCCTGCACAGGATAACTGCAGGTGATGCAGACTGTGCGGTGGGGTGGGCATTGCCTCTGGGTTGGTGCCATCTTCTCTGGTACCCCATGGTTGGCCCCATGGTACCCCATGGGAAGATGGGCCCATGGCAGGGAGGGGAGGCATGGGGGGGTGGGAGCTGCCAGGTGTTGGGCTGGTGGCTGCTGCCTTGCTAGCACCCTGTTGCTCATTCTTCAGGAGACCTTTGGACTGTGGAAAGGTCCTGAGGCTCAGAAGGGTGGTGGTGAAGACAGAGTCCAAGCTCAGATCCGTCTGTCCAACCTCCCTTGGCTGGAGACACCTCCGGGCTGCGGCTGCCTGTTTGTAGGGCAGGGGTGAATGCATTACACAGTGGCTGGTGCATCTCCTGCAGCAGCAAAGCCCATACATCTAGAGGCCCTTTTTAGCTTCCCCATTCACTCACACCCCCTCAGTTTGGGGTAAGCCACACGGGGAGGGGTCAGAGCCCCACAGCCTGCGACAGGATGAGTGAGTGTTAGCCCGGGCTTTGCCTCGGGAAGGTTGGAGCTGCAATGTCATCCTGTCAGGTACGAAGGGGCTCCTCAGAGCATGGCCTGCAGCCCCAGGACAGCCACAGAGTGCTGGGCAGGAAAGCAGCTGTCTGTCTCCATCCCCATGTCAACACCACACTAGTGCCTCTGCACCCTGGGCGGTGCTCACATGGCCGCAGCCGTGGTCTCTGCCCTGTGCTTGGCAGCAGAGAGGGACCACCCGGCACCGCAGCTGCTGCTCGGCTGCTGCAGCTCCCAGCCAGAACCAGCTTCCTCCCATGGAGGCTCCCAATTAAACCAATTTCATGGATGGCTCCAGTGATGCAGCAGCCGGAGGCTTTGTAGTTGTGCAGCCCCTTGGGCCACCCCCAGGGTCTCCCTATCCCGCCAGAGCCCTCCCCATCCCCCGGGGCAGCACCTGCTCTCTTGTATAACACCTGGCCCCGATCCCCCAGAGCAGCACCGCCGCCAGCCCTGCTGCACTCCATGAGCCTTATGTGGAACATATCCCAGCAGGGGCCGAGCACCCGGGACTGTCCCAGCCTCGCCAGACAAAACCAAGGCAGCGCCGTGCTGGGATGTGAGCCGGAGGTGCCTCTGAAGCTGCCGCCCAGCCCGGGCCCCGCTGGTGCCAGCCCGCTGTGCCCAGGAGCCGTGGCGCCGAGCAAAATGGCACATCAAAGCCAGCCTTCCCTCAGCTCCCCACTGCCCTGTCCAGGCACAAAGAGAGGATTTGGCTGAGGAGTGTCAGGGAAGAGAGGGAGGCAGAGCTAGGGCCCCCATGGGGCTGGGGCTCGGGGACATGCCAGCCCTGGCTGTGCCGTTGGAAGAGTCATCTTCCAACTCCAAGCAGCCCCTTCCACTTGCTGAAGCTCAGCTCCATCATAGAGCAAATACTCAGAGCAGTTGGGGGCAGTAAGGATGGGCATATCTGCAATGGAACACAGCTGCTGACAGCGTGGGGCTTGCAGGCATGGGCTGTGCTGGTGGCCAGGGCACAAGGCACGAGAGCTGGGTAGGCTGAGCCGCTCATCCCAGGGCACAGGAGCTGCACTCCCATAAGCCCAGGACAGACGGACAGACAGCACAGTGGCAGGGACCTGAACTAACAGAAAGAGACTCCAAGGTGCCAGTGCCAGGGCAGCAAACTTCTGGGGCTCTGGCTCCAGAGGGACAGACCCAATGATATCCCATGCCAGATGGGACAGTGCACAGACACATGCCTGGGGCACTGTGCCAGCCCATGGCATGGTGACAGTGCTGGGGGCAGGAGGGATGTGAGCTGGGACTGGCCAGCAGACAGAACCAGTGTGTTGGTAGCGATGCTGCTGACGACCCTGGTATCACCAGCACTGTGGGAGACTGCACCAACACAGGGACACACACACAGAGCATGGCACACACATGCCCATGCCTCTGGGCATATGCAGCTCCATGCTTGGAGGGACCAAAGCCTCATCATCCTCCCTGAAAGCTCCAGAGATGCAAAATCCTGCTTCAAGGTGCAGGGTGTGAGCAGCTTGGCTGCCCATGACAGAGGTTTGGGAACTCAGATCCAGTGGCAGATAAGGGGTGGAAATCAGTGGTGCCAATCTTGCCTAGGATCCATCCCCACACCCAGCCCAGGTGCTCTGGGACTGAAGGCAGAGAAGCTGGGAGCCAGGGATTGGTGCTGGGAACCAGACAGTGGTGCCAGGACCCAGGCAGTGTGCTGGGATGTGGGCAGTGGTGCTGGGAACCAGGCAGTGGTGCTGGGACGCAGGCAGGGTGCTGGGGTGTGG
>VXBZ01011766.1:26831-51034 GCA_013399135.1 Heliornis fulica | reverse complement strand
CTTGGATGCAGGCAGTGGTGCTGGGGTGCAGGCAGTGGTGCTGGGATGTGGGCAGTGGTGCTGGGGTGCAGGCAGTGGTGCTGGGATGTGGGCAGTGGTGCTGGGATGTGGGCAGGGATGCTGGGATGTGGGCAGTGGTGCTGCAACGAGCCTGAACGGCAAAACACAGAGCAACAGGTTGCCTGCAGGCTCTGGCAGATGGGGTAATTATTGTTATTGTTGTTATTACAGTAACAGTAATTACAATTGTTACAGTAACAATAACAGCTACTGCTTGCCATAGTTACATCATTGCTGGCATCATGGCCATTGCCTTTCACTTCCAAAGTGCCACCCCAGGGCAGGAAGCACCAGGGAAGGGGAACCCACCCATGCAGACGCTTGTCCTGTGGTCTGTCCCCTCTCCAGGGGACACGGCCCCTGGGATCCAGCTTTACTGCCTGCAGGTGCCTTCATGTCTGGGTTGAACAGGACAGACAGATGAGGCTGGAGACAGACTGACAGCTCCAAACAGCCCATGATCCCAGGACTGTGCCACTTCCCCGTGTGACTCCGATCACTCTTGCCAGGAGCTCCCCCTGTCCCCAGAGCCCTGACAGGGACATCTGGGGGACAACCAGCGCCCGTGTCACTGGCCAGAGTTCTGTCTCTGCAAGGGAGGATGCCCAGCTCACAGGAAGGGACCACTCAGCTTCCCAGCCACCTTCCCACCCCTACGAAGGTTGCTGTTACGGGATGGATTCTTGGGAAATTAGGGGTTTGTGTGGTAAGCAGGTCTGGGCTGTGGGCTGCCAAGGGACAAGGATTACCCTGGGACAGCTGCTCCATGCCAGCCCCTCTGCCACCAGAGTGGTGCTGCCTGAGCTGAGCCCAGTGCTGGCATCCAGCCCAGTGGCAGCACCCTGGCTGCCTTCCTGCAGCTGAAGCAGTCGTGCTGCACATCTCTCTCTCCATGTCACCTTCCTGTCCTCGACCTCCAGGTCCCAAAGGGGTCCTGCTGCACCGCTGGTGACAGGTGTGAAAAGTCTCCTGGAGTGGTGGAGCAGTGCCTGGGAAACAGTATTACCCAAAAGCTTACCAGCTGCCCTGGGCACAGGAAACAATCCCCAGCTTCCCGTAAGGGCTCACCATTCCCTAATGTCATGCTTAGAAGCACACAGCCAGCGCAGGCAGCCTGTGCCCATCGCTCCTGCTCTGCCCCCTGCCCCCACCTTTGCCTGCTCCCTTCAGGATGCTGCGGGTGAGCAAAGCAGCCAGGCAGCCGCTGTCCCCTGCAGGGCTGAGCACGTTGCAGCATTTCTGGCCAGCCCCAGCTCTGCCCTGCTGCGTGTTCAGCAGATGTGTGAGCTCCGTCACGGCTCACACATCTGCTGAACACTACTGCGTCACCAGGCAGAGGGGAGGAAAGTCCTCCTCTCCCCGGAGAGCAAATCCCTTCTCTGAGCCGGGCCTGGATTATGCTAAGGAGATTGCTGCAGCAGCAGGTCTGCCTGGGAGCTCCCTCAACACCCTGAGGCTTCAGCGCCATGCCGAGGGGGAGGAGGATCACATGTGCAGGGATGGGGGCTCGCACAGAGACCCTCTCTGACAGGTTCTTGGGTTGGGCATCCCACCAGTGCCTGAATCGCTGAGGCTGTGGCCCCTGATGCTTTCCTGCTGGGGACACAGAGAAGCAGTGTGGTGGCATGGAGTGTCTAACCCTGTCCCGCAGCTGTCAGAGCTGTGGAAATGGCACCGTGCTTCTGCCGCCCTGGTACAAAAATCCCAGCACCTCCAATGATACATTCCAGCCCTGCAGAATATCTGCCTGCTATTGAAAGACAAGGTCTGTTGGGACCTACCCAGCTACAGTTCTGGTCTCCCTGGTCCTGAATCCCAGAGCGGGGCAGGGGGTGGCTGTGAGCAGGCTGGATGTGGCTGCTGGGCATGGCACAGCCACTCCAAAGGAAAGCTGTAATGTGAATACATCCAGGCACCAACTTGGGGCCATGTTAGATCTTCCAGAGCTGGCAGGAGATCTGGCAGGAAGAGAAAATGCCCCTGCAGTGCATGGGTGCCTAAACAGCACCTGGGTCTAGCCCCCAGCACTTCCCACCCAGGCCGCACCCCTGCTCCATGGCAGGGTGACCTGTCCTTGCCCAGGGCTGGAATAACCCTCCCCGTGCCCCTTCCACCACCCTGGGTCACTTCAGGCCAGACCCAGCATTCAAGAGGCACCAGGAGCCAAGGCTGTGAGGGTGGCAGGATTGCTTTGTGGCCCAGGGGGTGCTTGGAGGTCCCTGGCTGCCCGATCCCTGCCCAGCCACGGGCCAGCTCCGCAGTGTGCTCATCCCTGTGGCATCCAGGGCAGTCAGAGCCGGGTTCAGAGCTCTATATAAGTCCAGTGTATCTGCACTCTGATGCTCCAAGTGCTCTGGCAAATGGGCACAGGGCCAAAAATGCCTTTCCCTTCCAACCTTCCCAAGGCAGAGGGAGCGATGGAGCTGGAAAGTGCATGGGGAAGGCTGAGGAGGGAAACTAAAGCCTCCCAGCCTCTTCCACTGAACCCCATCACTGGGATGGACCCCATCACTGGCAAGTTATCTGCTGCCATGGCCCAGCCAGTTCTGCAGGCTTGCCTTCAGCCTCCTCTTTCTCCCCAGTTGCACCTCAAGCTGCTCCTGAGCAGCCTCTCTCTGTCCACCAGCTCTTGCACCTTCTGCCACTCTCTGTTAGTCCAGAGGCTGACCAGGCAGCACAGGGTGGTCTCCTCCAGGGCAGCTCCCAGAGATGGTTGCTCAGCTCTGGGGTGGGAGCTAGCCCTCAAAAGTACCAGGAACACTGAACCCAATTCACCCCACCCAGATGTCTGGGTTAGAGACCATTTGGAAGTGGGGAAGATGTGTACCCTTACTTACCAACCAGGGCACTGGTGCCCAGATTGGTAGAGGAAGAAGTGAAAGGTGCTTTCCAGACTAAACCACTTCCAAGAGGGATCAGCTCCCAGACACATCAACATTTTCTTCCTGTTTCAAGGTTATTTTTTAATTTTTTTTTCATTAAGGCAGATTATTTTTAACTGAAGCCCTAAACCCAGAAACAGGCACTGTGCTTCTCCTGTAACTTTTCTTCTTTTGGGAATCCCCCAATCTTCAGGTACACAGATGATGCTTGACTGGAGAGGAGAAAGCCTGGTGCAGAGAACCTATGTCTGAAAGTTAAGTGCTGTGTGATGTACTTCTAGGAGCTGGAGCTATCCATCTGGGTCCCACCCTGGACCCTCCTCTACCTTCCTCTGACCCTCTAAACTCTGGGTCTCCACATCAAGGTGCCTTGAGGCACCCAAAAAGCTCCTTTCCCCAGCAGTGCTGTGCTGCTGAAAAAAGTAATATGGGGTAGGCTTATTTTTTGTTTGAAGCCATCCTCTTTAGGTGTTTGCCACGTAGATAACATTCATCATGTCAGAGGTCCTGGTCCCTGGAGAGGGAACACTCTGTGATGCTGCCATTCATACTGCAGGGGCTGGCGCAATGTGTCCAGGGCTGTGTGTGTGCAGCAGCAATGGCAGGACCAAACCATCCTGGGCTGTTCCCAGCTGGGCACACTACGAGAGAGGTGCCCCAAGGCTCCCATGCTGTGCCACTCGCCCTGCATGCACCCCTGGGAAGGGCTGATGCCTGTCCCCAGCACGGGTCAGCAAACCCAGCTGCTGCCATACCTGGACCCCTGCGCAGCTCCAGGCCAGCCTTGCTGGAGGAGCTGCCGATCAGCCTGTTACCATGTTTGGGTGTTTTTGAGCCAGGGGATGACTCAGATCTTCGTTCTGGGTCTTGTTTACAGAGCCAGGGCGGGAACAGGAACATGCGTGAGCACGGCTGGCAGAGCGCTGGCTGGGCAGTGCCCGCGTGCGGCTGGGCCACTCCTGACCTTGTGCCAGGGATGGCGAGGGGCGGTTTCTTCTTTCAGAGTGGGAGCCTGCAGGACCCCCACCAAGCCCTGGACTGCCCCTGGGGAGGAAGGGACGTGTCCAGGCTCATACAGGGAAGCAGAGGCAGACCCAGTGTGCTGCTCCAAAGCCGGTTGTTTCAGGTTGCTTCACCCTCTCCTAGCAGGATGAGCACACCAGCTTATATTTTCCTTCCTGACTTTTAAGGCTGTGTGGCCCTTTGCCAGCTGTGCCCCTGGTGCAGCTAAGCCCTGTCCCACCTGTCTCTCAGCTAGCAGCAGGCATACATCCCCTTGCATGGTGGGGCTCACACCACTGGGGTCTCATGGGAACCAAGCAATGTGGAGATGCCCACAGAGCCCAGCACAGACGCTGGCACCGTGTCCTCCACGAGGGAGGGGAGATGGATGTCTCCGGGATTCTCTGGAAAGTATTCCTACCAGGAAGCCTGTAGGAGGGAGAGAGGAAAATTTATTGAAACAGGCTCCTCCACCTCTATTTCTCCTTCCCTGCATGCCCTGAGCAAAGCTCTGCTGGGAAGCTGTGCCCAGCCCACGCGTTGATGGCCCTGGCCCAGCCTGCCCAGCCAGGTGTACTTGCTTAGGGAGCTGAGCTCGGGGAGCTCTGGCTGTGGGAACACCCCACGACTCCACAAAGAGGGGGTGCTTTGGGACCGGGCTACTCGCCCACGCTTGGTGCCAAGGCCATGTGGTGTGCCTGCTGCATCCTGGCAGGTGGTGGTGGGCTGGAGGCGATGTCCCATCCACAGTGTTTTAATCCCTGGCTGGAGCCCAGCAGGTAAAACATGGCTTTTCTCTGAGACCGAAAGTGCAAACCACACATTTCCTGAGCACAGCAATTGCTGAGTGGGGGAAGAAAGAAAGTGGCTGAGCAAATCAGCTGCCCGTGTCCCAGCGCCCGGGGAAGCGCTTGTGCCGGGAGCCGATGCTGGCTGCTGCGAGGTGCTGCACAGGCCCTGGTGGTCATGGTGCACAGCACCGTGCACAGGAGGACTCCATGGTGGTGGGCTCCAGCTGTGAGATAAATTAAGGCACAGTGCTGGGGAACATGTGTCTAGGAGCTTTATGGGTGCTTGGAAGTGGGTGCTGGAGCCGGGTGGGTGCTTGCAGGGTGGGAGGGCAGGCAATGTCTGCCTGTGTATGGAAAGCTCTGCCTGCTGAGGAGGGGTGCTGAGATGAAAGGGCTCTTTTGGAGGCATGCTGCTCCTCCCTGAGCCTGCTCAGCCCCAGGGCTCTGGGGATGGACGTGTCACTGAGAGTAAACCCTCTGAGCAGCCTCTTCTCCCTGCTCAATGATCCCAGCCTGAACCCTCATCATTGCACTGTGCATGGATGGGGGCAGGATTATCAGGGACACTGAGGCGTGGGTGAGGCACACTAGCATGGCATCTGCAGCACACATCACCCCACACTCTGAACAGGCACTATAGGAGTGTTCAGCTACCATGGATGGGGGCACTCAGGCTGCAGGAGGGGAAGGGTCTGAGCTGCCATGCAAGGACTTTCTCCATAGCACCACAGTCCCTTGTTGGCAGGATGGGTGCTGGATCCATCTGGCTGGGGAGCAGCCAGCCCTGCTGGTCTGCTGCAGTTGATCATGCAGTGCTTGCCTCTGGGGCAGTATTTCCAGGGGCTCTGGGAGCTTCTTCAGCACTCAGCCCCTAGCTCCTGGTCACACTGCATAGCCACATGCATCCTCCCAGCCCACCTGACTGCAGCAGCTTCTCAGGATCTCTTTCAGCTGCTTTCTGCAGACATCAAAGGGCTTCCCTTAACCCTGCCCTGCCCCAAGCTGTCCCCATCCCCATCAGATCATTGCTCTGAGAGCAGAAACCAAAGCCTGGCCCTTCCTGCCTGCCCACAATGTCTCACAGTCACTGCCCAAAATAGCTCAAAAAGCCCTAAAATAACCTGCAGCCCATTTGGTACCCCGAGGAAGATGTAGGAGTGTGTGCAAGGGTGGGGGTGGGCAAGTGGAGGGACCAGCCCAAAAAAACACATCCCATGGGAGCATGATTTCCTCAGGGCTGCACAGAAAAACATCTGTTGCTGTGGCGACAGCTCAGGCTTTCTGCTTCCTCCCGCAATATGGGGTGAGCATGACGTCAGCAGTCTGTCATCTGACATGAGCGTGGCTCTAGCCTCTCCCAGCCATGACTCAGTGATAGCACTGCTCCAGGCCATGCCTGGCCACTGGCTGGACAAGCATGGGACTCCCCCAGACATTCTCTCACCATACTTGGTAATCTCCACCTTTCCCAAAGTGCCCGTCAGGTAGTGGGACATGGAACCTGGGTCATGCTCAGCATGTTCAGGCTTGGACATGGGGTGTCCCCATCACCTCCAGCCCCATTCTGGCTTGGCCACAGGTCACCCCAGCACATCACTGCAAGTGACAGCAGCTCAGGCAAAGCCACCTCTGTTCAGACTCCCTCTGTCTGCCTTCACTTTCCATCCAGGCCAGCCAGGCAGCTGGCATGGATTCTGCTTCCCCCAAGCATCCTCTCTGAAAGCAAAGTGCTTCCCAGTGCCCTTGGGTGAATCCTGCTCTGCTGTCAAAGCACCCAGAGGAGATGCCAAGCTGGAGGCTGTAGGGATTCATGAGCCTGGGAAGCAGGAATGGGATATGCTGGGTGTAGGTAGAGCAAGCTGCTCTCTGTCTCCCAGGGATCAGCTCTCCTGACAGAGAGTGTCCCAGTGAGGCTAACAGACACCCCTGCCCCCACCCGTCCCCCCCTTAAACCCCAATTACATAAAAGGCTTTTTCTGACTCTGGCTCTCCCTTCCCATTCCATGCCACTGGAGAACTCCTCTTCCTACCTCCCCCATCTCCAACACAGGCGGTCTCAGGAGCTGGGCTGTCCCAACATGCCCTCCTTCACTGCAGAGGGGGAACTCCTCTTCCCACCTTCTCCATTACTGGCTCCCCTTGGATATTTGAGGCTGCTCCAGTGCCAGTAGGTGCAGTGGTGGGGTCAGACACAGTAAACCAGAGCCTTCACCCCAGCTCCACAGGCCCTGGGCACCAAGGACACCTCATTCTTGCAGGCTGCAGAACAGCTGCAGGGGTACCAGACCCCACACTTGGCTCATGCTAACAACCTGTGTTCCTGGTTAGCAAATCCAGGGCCAGCCTCTGCCCAGGGCTGCTTACCCCTCTCATGGAAGGTCTTCTCTGCCCATGCCGGGACATGGCAGCAGCAGGCTCCAGAAAGCTTTGGCATGCTCCCCTGATATCTTCTCCTTGGGGGTTTCTCAACTACACTCTGGACTCTCACCCACTTCTGAGCAGAGCCCGAGGCTGGGTGCTTAGACACCCCGAGTCCCTCCTTATCCCTGCCCTCATCCCTAGCAAAGGGGCCAGGAACCACCACCAGCTCCCCCAGGTCCCCAGGGGCCCCTCCTTGCCTGGCCACATCCGTCTGGGATCCCCTCTCCCCTGTGTTCGTGCTGTTTGTGTGCTGCTGCCCTGGTTACCAGCCACTGAGTCACCACGAAACCTCCCCACGTGTGCAGGGAAGCCTGGCCTCATATTTTCCATGGGAACCCTACAATTCATTCAGCCTTTTGAGGTGGGGAGAGTTGCTGACACAGTGCTATGTAGAGCAGGGACCTCGCTGGGACCAGGAGTGCCTGGTCAGGGGAAAGCCAAGGACACGTTCAGGGGAATCACCCTTTCAGCTCCATCTTCATTGCCAGGTCCTTGCCTGCGCTGCCCTGCGCTTTGCCCCTCAGTCCCATGCACGGGGACGATGCCAGCCCCAGACTCACAGGGTTTCCAGGCAGACCTGGTCTGGCTGCAGAGCAGGAGCTGGAAGAGGTGAGCTCAGATGCCAGCAAGATGAGGCAAACCTTGGGCAACAGGCTGCAGAGCAGCCGTGGTGTGACAAGCAGCACCCGTCACTTCACGGTTGCAGCATTGCACCAGCTTTTTCCAGTGAAGGTAGAAGATGTCACCTGTCATCAGGCAGCTCTGCAACATCTCAGTGTGAGCTCAGGGCTTGGCTCAGCAGTTCTGCTGCATGGCACTGATGGATCCCAACAGCCCTCAGAGCCATGTCGTGAGACCCTTCGGTATGACTGTGCCATCCAGAGAGGATCTGAGCCCACCCTCCCAACCCAGCTCTCTGGAGGGAGTTTGTGACAATCTGGGCTCTTGCTAGAGCCTCCCTGTCCTAAGAGCAGTTTGAGGAGACGCAGGCAGCCAGGATCCCAGGCTCTGCAGATACAACCCATCCTGACATGCTGGTGCCACCTGAGAGTAACACCATTCTCTTAGTCAAACCAACACCCTTAGCCAAAGGGCTCTCCAACAAACAGCAGTGAAAGCTTTTGTTGGAGCTCTAGGACAGGTGAGGATACAGGGAAGGGGGGTGGGGGTGGGAGGGTGCTGCAGGGAACAGGGATTCCTCCAACCCTTGAGGGATGCTGCTTGGTCCCCTCTGTTCTGAACATCCCTCAGCCTCCCAGGCTCCCATTGGTCCCTCTTGCTCAGTTGCAGATGTCCCACTTGTGTTGGGAAGAGGAGAGAGCTGCCAGCACTGGGCACGGGCTCCAGACAGGAAGGCAGGGACGCAGCGGCGGCGGCGTGGCGGTTCTGCATCAGCCGCTGCACGTGGAGCCTGTCCCTGTGGGGGGATGCCAGCGACAGTTGGACCCCAGCTTACACAAGCACCACGATGCCATGCAAGAGGTGAGCGGGTGCACTGCTGCCAGGCAGACGATGGGGCAAGCAGACTTCCTGCAGGCCCTGCGTCACCTCCAGCGCTTCCCCTCTCCCAGAGGGACAGACAGACAGACAGTGGGTGCCCCGTGATCGGCCTCAGCACCGTTGGGGTGTTTGCTCACCATACAAGTAGGTGCTGAGGCTGCTCACCCCTCCCTGCCTGCATGCCCACCTGGGAGGGCATCGCAGCCCAGGTGGGGGTGGGGAGCAGAGATGCAGTCTGTGGGCACCAAGGGCAAACGTGGGTGCAGCCCATGTCTGCCATGGTGCTGGAGGCATCCAATCCCAGGGATGTCCTAACTCCCCTCAGCTTGTCCTTGTCAGCAGGCAGGGACAGGCAACCCAGATGGGCTCAGCCCCCATTTTTTGCAGTGCTTAGACCAGAGAGAATGGTTCAGACCAGTAGCTATGGGGCAGAGCTGGTGGGCATCCCCCAGCCCCACACCCATTCTGTCTCCTGGAGCAGGGACCAGCTCTGCCAGGCAGCCCCCACCACAGGCAGGACCTGCAGCTGCTTGGGAAGGAAGGCTAAGCTGGGGGATCTGGAAGGAGCTCTTCAGCCTCCACCAGCTAGGGGGTGGCAGAAGTAAAAGAGCTCTCAAGAAACACCACAGCAAGAAATGCTGCTTGCTTACCCAAGCCTGAGTTCCCCAGGCACCGCCTGTGGCTCCCCAAGGAGCTGGTACCCCTCAGGTCCCAGTGTAGACACAATGCTGGTGTTTTGCTCCCCCCAATGCTGCAAAATCCCACCATTTTACAATGCTGCAAAATTATCCCATGCTCCCTGAAGGTCAGTGCTCAGCGGGGGATCCATTCCCTGACAGGGGTGGCCACTGTGGGTACCAGCGATGCTGAAGCTCCTCCTAAGCCCCAGCCTGTTCCCCAGCAATGGCAAGCCCTGCAGTACCCAGCGGCCCCACCAGTACAAGCTTGTGAAAAGCAGCATCTGGAAGGGATCAGCACTGCTAACTGCCATGGGGGGGGTGGGGTGCTATAAATAGCAGCAAGTTTCCAAATCAAAGTTTAAAAACAACAACAAGAAATCAAGAACACAGGCTGAAGCCCTGGATTTTCCACCCAGAATGTTTATATATATAGTCATATTTTTTATTCCTAGCTTGTTTTCAATCTTCCCTCATTGCTGTGATGTTCTGGGTCTGTCCTCTTGCCCACTGGGCAGCTTCCCAGAGACACATTTCTTGGGAGGTTGTAACCTCTTTAGTAGCTTGAAAAATGAATCCCAGGCAGGAATGTCCCAGGACCCATTTTCTGCTCGTTTAGCAAAACAGCTCATGGGCTCATCCCCATCCAGGCGGTGCAGACGGGCTGGCTTTGGTGGACCCCAGGATGCGGTGGGCACTGCAGGGACACAGCTGGGGGGATCCTGCTATTTCACCTGAGAGCATGAGTGACGTTTTCTGTGAGAGTTCACAGGCCATGGAGAAGTGTCAGCACCTCCAAGAGGCTGCAGACACCCAAGTGTAACCCACACGGCTCCAGCCTCAGCCCCCGGGTGAGTCCCCACCACCTCCCCCTCTGCTCGGGCACCACAAGCGGCCGCGAGTAACGTCCAGCCTGGCCGCAGGAAGCGCGCGCGGCCTCGTGCGCAGGCCTGCTCCCGGCCGTGCTGCTGTTTACCCCGGGTTTGTGGCCCGCTGAAGTTGTTTTCATGGAAGGGCTGAGGTTTGGCAGGCTGTCTGCTGGCAGCAGTGCTGTGATGCAGCCCAGGCCAGGATGGCATGACACACACGCTCAGCCTTCCTTTGAGAAATAACCTCGTAAATCTGCTTAATACAGCGGATGAATCATTCCCGCTCACCGTGGGCTCCCGTCCCACGAGCTGAGCCGCGCTGACCCGGCTCTGGGAAAAAAACACAGAGGAAAAAAAAAACATCTGAGCAGCACCCCTTGAGCAACAGCAGCAGCAGTGCTTGCTGCAGACTTCCCGCAGCCCTGCCACCCTGCCCAGCCTCCCGCAGAGCATGGGGAGCTGCTTGGCATCTCAGTGCCCATCACCGGGCTCCCGGCCCCAGGGGTTTCACAACCGCAGTCCTCCCTGCTCCCCATCCCCAGTCTCCAAGCGGGGAAGAGGGCAGCTACAAGTGAAGAATGCAGGGACAGCTTGTGCAGCCACCACTCGGGATGCTGATGGCCAAACACAGGCGAGAGAGGGATCAGCTTCCTGGGGAGGCAAAAGCACCTGCGGCCACAGCGATGGCCACAAGTGGCCCATGGCTGACACCAGCATCAGCGGCAGGGATGTCGGCCACCAAATGGGGGACAGCAGAGCAGCTGCATGCAGCAACCACAATGCCAGGGAGATGGGGGCCAGTGGTCCCCCCGGGCTCCCTGGTGGGAATGCTGCGTGCTTGTGGGGCTGCCTCGGAGTTTTGGACACAGTCAAAAGCTGGAGCAAGGTCTTCAGGAGCTACAGCAAGGAATTATGGGTGGGTGAGATGGGACAAGCCTGCTTGGTTCACTGCTCCATCTTTCACCTCTAGATGCCCTGGGCAGGGTGTGAGGACATCCCAGGAGGAAGCAGACCAGAGGAACAAGGACTGATACCATGGTGGTATCTGAGGAAAGAGGAGGCATGAGGGTCTGCACTTCTGGATGTGGCACACTAACCTGCTGTGCCTTGGGCTACTCACAAGACCTCTGCCCACAGCCAGGAGAGGAGAGCCAATCGCAGCCAGCTTCCATCGGGAAGGTGGGAGGCCAGTGACCTCTTTTTGGTGGAGGAAGGGTAGATGGAGGTGGCTGGATGTCACATGCTACAGTGATGTGTGGGTGAGTGCATCTATGACCCTGCCCAGCCTCCCGCAGACTGGTGGAGCTGGAGCACCATCCTGGTTCCATCATACCCCTCTAGTTGACAGAGTTCTGCACAGGCCAGACTGGGTCTGCCCCACGTAGCACACATGGGCAAGGCCACAGTTTCTATATGTGACCCGTGAGGTTTTGATCCTTATGGCAGGAGGAAGCAGGATTCAAACTCCTTTTTGGCAGTGGATAGATGTAGAAACTCATCATGTCGACAAAATAGCACCAAATATCACAAAGCTGATGGGGCTGGGTGGAGTGGGGTGTCTGTCTGCAGGAGTCCTGTGATTATGTGACAGCCTCAGTTTTCCTTTTGACGACAATGACACAGAAGTAGTGAGTTTCATGTGTTCCTGATTATGGTTGGGAAAACTTGGAAACTTCCATATTTACGATAAAAATGTCTGCAAAGGAAGTGTCATGAGGCAGATGGTGAAAATACATGACTTGAAAGGACAAAACCCCAAAATCCCATGACATCCTGGGACCTCAACTCCTGGGATAACACCCCACCCATGTCCCCTGTGTCCCTGTGGCACACCTCATGCCCCAGATGGGACCAGCTCACAGCATCCTTCACAGTCCATGCCAGGCCAGCCAGTGTGCTACACCACCAGGGCTTCCAGATATGTGAGGGAAACCCAGGAGGAGTAGTGGAGCAGTGTGCTGACACAGCACGAAGCAGGAGCACTGTGCTCAGCTGAGCTCAAGGTCAAGGACTGTGAATTCCTTTTTATTTTTAGGTCCAGGATAGCGGCTGGCTGAAAACAAGAGGAAGAACAGCTGGGATATGGAGAGGAAGGGGAGGTGCACAGAAGGTGGCTGCTATTGCCTGCTGCAATAAGGGCAAAATCCTCGGAACCAGGCAGGAGGGGAGAGAGAAAACAGGTGTAGGGTGTCCCCGAGAGGAGCCCACAATGATGAGCAGTGTGTGTGTTTGTGCCCAACCAGCCACAGAGCTGCAGCTGGATGCGTCCTGGAGGCCGGGGGACCTGTGAGGACACGCAAGGTACTGCTGCAGCCGGGAACATGGGAGGATCCAGGAGCATGGGGCAAGCCGGACTGTGGGTGCGTGTCTGCGCACACGTATGCAGCAGAGAGGATTTCCCTCCCTGAAGGCTGTGCCAAAAGACAGCAGCATGTGGCTGATGTTGGGAAAGGGTGTTCTCTCCTCTTTGATGCAGGGCAGGCACACCAACTGCAATGCAATGTGCCCAGGGCCAAGGATGAGCAAGGACGCCGTGGTGGGGCTCCGTGCTCCATCACTCACCACCACAAAGTCACAGTGCCAGCCAGCATGCTGTCCCTGTGCCTGGCCAAAGGAAGATGAGAGATGCTGGGCTGTGCACAGCCTCTGTGTCTCCATCCAAAGAACTCAGCCCACATGTCACACATCACATCGCCACAGCGATGGGAAGCACACAGTGAGAGGAAACAGCCCTAACATGGAGGAGCCACATGCCTGCAGCTCCTCAGCTCCTCACAGCCCCCCCCCCACCGCCTGCACAGGGAATCAGTTGCAGTGATGTTCTTGGTGTGTGAAACATTTAAATGCTGGGTTTTGAGGAGAGAAAAAAAAGGCAAAGAATAATAGGAGAGAGAACAGTCTTGCAGCAACTGCTGCTGGCTCTGCTGGGGCTGAGCTGCGTACGGGGAGCATGCACACGCCAACACCCACACCCACGCTCATGTGAGCATTCAGATCCTGTGGGATCCAGCTACACACACAGGCCATGTGTGCACACACGTGCACAGGCACACCCTTGCATGGGTGGCATCCCCTGGCATCCGGCTACAGGCAGCACACGTGCGTGCACAAGACGCGTGTGTCCCCATGGGGTCCCCAGATCCAGCCTCACACACGCTGTGGGTGTCAGTGTGCCCCAAGCCCTGCAGGGCTTTGCTCTGTGGAGGACAGTGTGTGGTGGACTGGCCACTGTGCTCCAGGGGACTCCTCAGATCCTCAACACCAGACCCAGCAAGAACAAACCAGGTGATAAAAGAGCAGATTTCCTTGTTCACAGCCCTCAGCCTGCTGCTAGCAAAAATCTGTCCCTTGGCCTCCTCCCAAGCCTGTCCTTCTGTTTGTGCCTTATGCCTCTGCCCTCCCTTGCTGTCATCTTTGATTGCACCTGGTCCTGCTTTCCCACACATTCCACTCAGACATGGGGACAGTCCCAGCTGCTGAGGTGCTGCTGGGGCCACGGGTTCTGCATCCTGGTTCGGGTTTTGAGGAGAGCCTCGGGAAAGCTGAAGTCTGACTTGAACAACACGCAGGGTTGAAGCTCTGTGACTCCCCAGAAAGCCCTGCAGGTGGTCTCTGGGCAGCCAGGGCTCTGAGGTGGGCACCAGCCATGACCTTGCTCCATCTCAGCTCTGGTTTGATGGGGCTTTCCTTGCCCCACAGCCCTGTCCTGGGGTGCTGGACAGCTGAGTTCTGCCAAACCCTCCATGCCCAGGAAGCCAAAGTAGCAGAAGTTCACATTGCCCTGCCCTTCTCACCTTGCCACTGTTCAGAGGGGACACCTGAGCTGCCTAGAGCATCACCACTCCTGATCTCTGCATCTCTGAGCAGCTCAGCCAGTGTGCAAGCATCCACTCCTGCTGCAGGGACGCAGGCAGAGGCACTGCCAGGCTGAGCTACCAGAGCACATCTCTCCCTGCCTGGCAGTGCCAGGCCAGCAGATCCACTGGAGGATGGATGCACGTGAGAATATAATGCATGCACCAGTCAAAACCAGTGCAAACAAAGCAGCATGATCTGAGGAGCAAGGGAAAGACCCTGCATGAGGAGAGAACCACTTCTGTTGGCACACAAAGGCCCTCTTCAGTGACCTAGAAAGATGAGCAGTGTGTGTAGCTGGTACTGAAACTAGGACAGGGGACAATGGTGGTGAGAGTCCTCAGCAGACAGAAAGGTCTTTGTGACCCGTCAAGCATCTCCAGCTCTGCAACCACCACGGGTCCCCAAGCACCACCCAGGCGGTGCAACTGGGCGCCCCTGGAGCCAGGTCACCCCAGGCCCGTCCCAGTCAAGGTGTGCCTGGATGGCCCAGTGCTGAGAGCACCGTCTCACCTCCAGCGAGGCTGGACGGCTGAGGTGTTGGGAGCCAGCTGCTTTCCACCGCTCTGCCGGATCACCAAACCCCTGCTCCATCCCAAAATCCCTGCTCCACCCCGTCTCCCCATCAGCGTGACTCATGTGTGACCATGCGAGCTGCACATGGGAAGAGCCTCACCAGGCTGCAGCCAGCCTGGCGCCTCGGAGCACTGCACCAGAGCGGGGAGAAGCAGCACCGCTGAGTCACGCCGGCGCCTGGCAGCGCCCTCCTCCCCACCACGGCAGCGCTTGGCTCCCGGCAATGCGGACCCCCGGGCTGGGACCGCTGCTGGGGACTCCCTTGCTGCTGGGAGGTGGCACATGGGGCTTCTCCATGGTCCCACCCACGGGTTACCACCCCTCTGAGGTGGGTCACAACCAGAGCTGGGTGAGCAGGGGGTGAGGTGACCAACAAGCAGGAGGTGGTGGCGTGCTCACACTGTTGAACTGGACTCTGATTGGCCAGCATGGCAATGGTTCTGCCAACACGTGGCCCGACCAAACTGGTTCCCACCTGGTCTGGTAGCACCAATACCTGCTGAAAGGCCAGCAGGGATGGGGAACCAGGGGGGCTTTGTAGCCCTGTGGTTCTGGCACTCATGAGTGCCTTAGGAGGGGTGGTACCATGTGGACCTGGGCAGGTGTCAGAGCGGGAGCCCTGTATAGGGCTCCTGCTCTGTCACACAGCCCTTTCACCATTCCCTTTCCACTCTCTGAGAGGGGGTGTGGGGTCAGTTGGTTCCCAGCCCAGCAGAGCCCCAAGCACACAGTTCTGACCCCCGTTCAGGCGCTACTCCCCAGGCACCCAGGGCAGTGGGCAGCTGGGGTGCAGAAGTCCACAGTCACGTGTCTGCAAGCAGCCAGTGGCAGTTCAATGTGAGCACTGGTTGAAGAGACTCACCTTCACCCACCATGGCAAGAAGATTCCTGACAGCCCCTGAAGAAAACGGGAACTGCTGGGACAACTACCAGGTCTCTATTAGTAGCCCCTGGCTTGTGTCTCACGAGACCTTTGCAGACCCAGCTGAAACCCCCATTACCTTCCAGCCTGCTCTGGGGCAGCTTCTCTCCCATCCCGGAGAGCAACCGGAGCTTTCCTCAAAACACAGCACACCCGCCAGGCACTGGATTCATGGCAAGAGGCATTGTACAGGGGTGGCAGGGAGCCAGGCAGAACACTCCAGACCCTCAGTTCACCGGGATCAAAGTCCTTCCCAAGAGAGTCACCGGCACCCAGCCTCCGAGCAGTGCAACACCCTCTGCAATGATCCCTCTCTCTGGAGACAGGATTTGTGTGAAGACCAAGGTGCTTTGGTAAACTCCAGCATACACACCAGATTGTGGCCTGTGTAAGGGGAAATGCTTCTCTCTGCATCTGTGCTGGGTGGGCAAGGAGCTGGCAGGCTCTCACAGCAGCCTTGCTGGACACCAGTCAGCCCAGTAAGTGGCACACGCCATGCCATCTCCCAGCATCAGCTGTCCCCTGGTGCAAGTCCTCTGAGGCAGAGCTGCCCTCGGGCTGCCAGCTGCAGAGAGTGGGTAGGCAGCCTTGCCTCACTCTTCCCTGGGACAGGATGGTGCAGTGGGAGGAACCGTGTGGACAAAGCTGTTTGCAAACAGCACAGTGCACGCCTGGAGCCATGTGCAACACTACAGCTACACTTAAGCTGAGCCAGCCTGGGCTGCACACAAAGCCTGTCCCTCATGCAGCCTAACTCAGCCAAGCAGAGTGGCTCATGGGCAAACAGGAGCTGCAACCCACAGAAAGACAGAGGTTGGGGCACCTGGCTGACAGGTCCTCAGTACAGCACTTCTCCAACTCCTGCCAACCACAGTCTGGCATCCTCACCCCGTACTGAGAGAGCTGGGGGGAGGTACCCCCAGAGATGTGGCAGTTGGGGTCAGAGGAGTGGGAAGCACCTGCCATGTCCCACAGCATTGCTGAGAGATGAGCAAACTGATGCCTCCTTCAGCACACACACTCCAGTGGCTGCTGGTGCAGGGGGAGCGTGTCTCCCTCCAAGGTCTCTGTGCACACAGGGGCTGCTGCATCCCCTCCTTTGTGATCTGTGTGTCATAGAATCATGGAATCATTAAGGCTGGAAAAGACCTCCAAGATCATCTAGTTCAACTGTCCCCCTACCACCCATATTGCTAGACCATGTCCCTAAGAGCCTCATCCAGCCTTTCCTTAAACACCCCAAGGAATGGTGACAGCACCACATCCCTGGGCATCCCGTTCCAACTTGTGTCTGCCACACTCACTGCCTGTCTCCCTCAATTCCTATCACCCAGGTGACGCTGCTCCTCTGAGGGGATTCTGAGGGGACAGTGGAGACAGCAGAGAAACCAAATGCAAAAAGCCTCGGGCCTTTTCTAAACAGGCTTACTATTTCTGCTTCGGGACATGGCTAACTGCAGGGGCCACTGGCATGGCTGGGCCATCCCAGCTCCATCCCAGCATCTGCAGCTTCAGTGTGCAGAGAAGAAGTGCTGCAGAGCCAAGCAGGGGACATGCTGGCACTGCAGTGGGGAAAGGTGGCAGGACAGACACCCCATTGGGAAGTGCACCTCAATGCCCCCCCTTACCCTCCCTCCCTGTGGGGTTTCACTTGTGCAGGAAGGAGCTGCCCCAGAAGTGACACAGAGCCCAAGGGAAGGTGGAAGGAGATGTGTCAGCAGCATAGTGCCCAGTCTGGCAGGCCAGGACCCAGGCAGAGGCTGGTGAAACCCAGCCCAGCGACTGCTTTTTGCCCAGCTTGAGTCCCCGCTGCACCGCAGTGGTGTTTCCTGGCCCTTTGTACCACAGGCCTTGGGCACCTGCAGAAGCCACGCCTGGAAGCTGATCTGTGCTCTGAGGGCACTGCAGGGTACACAAGCTCTGCCAACAGCCAGTGCCTCACACCTTGTTTTCAACTTCATGCAAGCCGGGAGCCCAACCCTGCTCCGGGATGTGGTGAAATTAGATCCATACGGAAACAATTAGAACGGGGAGGGATAAAGAAGCAGCTTTGCTTTGTTGGCACAACTCTCTGCCCAAAGAGGAAAACAGAGCCCACAAGCCAGATGTATTTGTGCTGGGAGAAAACAGCACAAATCCCCTTTGCTAAGACCACCTATGGGTCCTGACTCTGCCCTCTGCCAAGACCACCTTCACATCCCCACTCTTTCCCCAGCCCCAGAGCCACCTCTGCTTCAGAAGCCTGTCCTCTCTGCAGGACAGGGGAGAGGACAAATGCTTCACTGCAGCTCTAGATGACATGAAAGCCCCCACCACACAGATCCTGGCTCAGGACCAGCCTTACTGCTCACCCTGGTGCCTGGCAAAGCAGCTGTCCCTAGTGCCTCCTTGCACTGCCCAAGCTGGCTGGGGACACTGTAAAAAAAACATACCCCTTTTCTGTGGCTTTCACTGTGTCTCCTTTATCCCTGTCTACCCACAAGATTTATGTAAGCTGAGGTCAGCACGTGTGCTGGGAGCAGGTTGGCAGGGGGCATGGCAGGGCTGCAGGTTGCAGGCATGCGGAGAACCCAGCATGACCACCTGCACGCCTGATGCACTCCTGGCTCCTCAGGAAACACCAGGCAGGCTCTGCTGCTCTTCCAGGGGTGTTTTATAACTGCACTTGTTGACAGGGAAAGCTCACCACTGGAGCTGCTTGAGAAAAGCACCCTGTGACTGTGAGTCAGCTTGAGAAGTGGAGTCTGGACGAGCATCTTCAGGATCACACCATGGTAGTGTTAGAGTTACGCCCTCCACTTGCACCCATTGGAGAGAAGTCCTGGGTCAGCCTGTGTGGGTAGGTGCCCATGTGGAAATGGGAACCCATGGGTGCTGCCTCTACTTGCAGCACAGTACCCCTCAGACCCCCATACCAGCTTCAGCATCCCCCCTTCTTGTTCACCCATTACTCTCCAACCATGGGTCCTACATCAGACCCGGGCTGATCCTCCTCCTGCCCTGACTGTCTCCAGGGCAGCAAGTAGGGAAGAGGACCAAAGAAAACAACCTGTTTGAAGGGCAGTCATGAAGATGTAGCCAAACTCTACAGCTCCCCTGCCGGTCTCCCCAGCAGCACCAGACCACAGCTGCAGCTCCCTCATGTCTTTTTGGGGCAGGAGATAAATGGGACAAACACAAACTTTGCGTGGCACAGGGTGCTGACCGTGCTCCTCGCCCCAGGGAAACCTGGGAGCCTGATGCAAGTACACAGGGAACTTGCTCTGCTGGCAACTTCCACCGAGTCTTTCGTCAGCCAAACGTCTGTTTCAGGTCTGTCTGTCATCAGCGAAGGTCTTCGGGGTGGGAGTCCCACGAGGTAAAAACCTGGAATGTGCTGGGAACAACTAATCCCGGGTTTGCCCTTCCCCACAGGAGAGGAGGAGCAGGGCAGGGGAGACGCGGCTGCTGGTGCTCCACTGCTTCCCAAACCACTCACAGGAGCTTGTGCTGCCCTGTCGAGCGCAGCACTCTGCACTGGGGCAGGAGCTCCTCTTTGCTCCAACTCTGCTGCAAACCATCTGCAGGCACCAGCTGCAGACTGGTTTGTCCTCTTCTCTCTTCAAAGCGAGGGGGTCTCTGCCAAACCCCTCGAGTCCTGTCATCAAAGCATCCCTGCCACTGCTGTTTGATATTCTCTGATAAAGCACTCAGGACCCCTGGGCTGCTGCCCCTGGCTGATGGCTGGTCTCAGCCAGTGCTCAGCAGGGTGGGAAGTGGCATGGGGACAGTGGGACCTGAGACCTGCCAACCCTCCTCAGCTCCTGGAAGACAGCAAGCCCTGAGCGGTGGCACCAGGCTTGGGCTGAAAAGCCCTGTGAGATACAAATAGTTCAAGCCAGCACCGGGGGCCAGGAATGCGTAGCCAGAGGTCAGAGGGTACGAGTCCAGAGTGGCCAGACCAGCCCACACCACCCCAGGCTATGGTGTGAAGCACAGCTGCCAACAGGAGTAACAGTGAGGAACGTGCCTATGCCTGACCCAGCTTGCCTCTCTGTGACAAGCAGCCACCGCACTGGGGCCACAGCCTGACACCTCCATGCCTGTAGCCAGCTGGGCCACCAGGACCTCTTTTGTGACCACTTCAGCTTTTCCAGGTATCTTTCCATTCCCAACCCAGCTCCCCACCAAATGTGGGTTGGTTTTGGGTAGGGAATGATGGATTCCTTTACTTCCAAATCTGAACATTGTTTTCTCTTGTGTGCCTCTTGTTCTTTGTTGTTTGGGATGCGGAGGGTAAGTGAAAGCAAACACTGTGCTCAGCTGAGAGCACAGTGTTTGCCTAGTCTCACTGTCACACCGGCACTTCTCCAACACAAGGACCACCCTCTCATCCTCCCCAAGCCCCCCAACAGTCCCTAGCCCTGCCCCTGACTCTTATGTGCTGCTTCTCCTCTCCTCCCATCCTTGGCGAACGTGTGCTGGTGTGCTCAGTGGAAACACCACTCCCCCTGCCCCGGGGTTGTCCCCTCTTCGGGGTGTCCACAGTCCCATCACTCCTGCTGCAGAGGCAGCAAGATGGGGGTCAAGCCTTCCTCCCCAGCAGCGCTGCACAGTGTGCCTGGGCCGGGGCATGCCAGCCCTGGGGAGCTCTGAGACCACCAGCCCTGCAGCCGTGCCCGTGGCAGCCAGGAGCTCGGGCTCGCTGCTCACCAGCCCCAGATAATTATAGCTCTGCTGTTTATATACCCTCAGCCTGTGGCCACAGGAAGGAAGGCTGGAGGACTTACTCTACGTAACAGGGCTCCCCACCCCTTTCCCACTTCCCCCCTCCCACCTGCACCCTCGCGTGTGAATTTGGCGCTTGCCACAAGACACCACAGAAACAGCCTTGTTTGTTCAGAGCTGGTTGTAGCCCACAGTTTCCCCTTTCTGTCAGGGGATGGGTCTGGAGGGGCCACCCGTGGGACCCTGCTCCAGGGTCGCTGCTGCTGCACAGCTCTGGGCACAGCTTCCCCCTCTCTGCACTATTTGTGGTCACCTTCTGCATCCCTCAAGCTGGCAGCTTCTTGGTCCCATAGCTTGCCTGGGGACACAGCAGCTTGTCCCTGTCCCCACATGGGTGCTCCCTAGGCTGCAGGCAGCCTGTGCCCACCTCCAGAGCTGTGGGTTGCACTGAAGCACTCAGGTGTGATGGGTCAGCATGTTCTTTCTTCATGCAGGCTGGCCATGTCCTTCCACCATCATCAGCATGGCCAGCCCATGTCATTAGCTGGGGGCAGAGCATGAGGGAAGCCCTCCCAGGTGTGCAGCCTGTCCATCTCTGCAGGAATAGGTGACCCACAGCTATTGCTGCAGAGGGATGTCCAGGGAGCTGCCCTGTGCCTGATGGCATCTGCAGCAGTGCTGGAATGCCACCCATGCATACAGCCACGGTGGGGACCAGAGGAGTGGAGCCCCTTACTCACCCCTGGACAGAGGTGGCAAGAGATGACCCCAGGCAGATTACTCGGCTGAAAGAATGGGAACAGGACAGGCTGTGCCGGGGCTGCTGTGCTACTGGGCTGGGCCAGCCAGATGTGGCTGAGCCAGCGCTATCTGTGTTTGTGCCGGCTGTTAGATAACTTCGAAAGCAGAAGCTGGAAGGGCTGACAGCTGAACAGTTTGTTCTCTGCGACTTCCACATGCTGCTGCCTCAAACCACAATGCCTCACAGGGCCTGGCAGCGAGATGCTTAGACCACAGCCCAGCCGTTCCTGCTCAGAGCCGTGCTCCCAGGTCCTTGTCCCGCAGTGTGCCACCAACCCCCACCCCCCCTCCCGGTGAGTCTGCCCCCAAGGGACCACCACAGTGGGAATGTTGCTTTGCAGAGGTCTCAGCCCTAGCACCCTAGGCCTGGCACCACGGCGAGAGGCTGCTGCCACCTCCTGGGCATGCCCATGATCCCCAAAACCACTGTGGGACTGGCACAACCCCCACTCGGGAGCAGGTACCAGCAACCTCCCCTGGGGCCTGCCAGCTGCCCCACCAATGGGGGCTGGCCAGGGAGCCTCACGGATTCACAGATTCACTGGATATCAGGAGCTGGAACAGACCTTGAAAGACCATTCAGTCCAACCCCCTGCCCGAGCAGGATCATCTAGAGCAGATCACACAGGAACATGTCCAGATTGGTCTGGAATGTCTCAGGCAGTGCAGGGATGCGGGGTGAGCCACAGGGTTTTAGAGGAGAGGGCAGGCCCTGCAGCAGTCGGTGTGGTTTGCCTTCTCCCTGGACTGGGTGTCCTGGAGAAGTTCACAACCTCAACGGCTCTGCACTAAGCACGTTGGGGAACAGGCAAGATCAGAGACAGCGGGAAAGCTACAGGCTCCTGTGGCTTTCATGTGGCATGGGGCAGGCTTGTTGTCAACAAGAGAGGTTTAGGCTTCAGCTCTGGGGACAAACTCAGGCTGGGGCTCTGCTTCATCCTCCCCTGTGCCTGCAGCACACCCCTCGCAGCATTGCCCAAGCTTATGTGGCTGGTGCCGGGATTCATGGTGTACTGAGAGCAACCCCACCCACCTCTCTCTGCAGAGGAAGATGGGCAGCTGTCCTCACAGCAATGGAGAGCTGACACTAGGACAAGTCCCCACGTCCCCTCAGATGGAAGCTCAGCAGCCCGGGGTGTCTGACACCGCGAAGGAGCGTGGTTCTCATGCAGGCTGCCTGCACAAGAACTGGGAACTTGGTGGCCTGAGCTGGCTCCCTGTGAGCAGATGTTATTTTTAACTCCCAATTCCTCTCTCATTTTTGCCAGACGGTGACTGGATCTGCTGTTTGCTGAGCAATGAGGAGCCTTTCTCCCCGCCAACCCCCCCCCCAAATATTTCTATACTATTTTTAGGCTTTTTTCAGTGAATCTTTGTCACAGACAAAGGCTGGAGCTTGGTGTGCCCAAAGGAAGAAGAGAGATGTGAGGGGTGGGAGGTGCAGAGAAGAAGGATGCTGAGCTGGAGTCATCCAGTATCATGCCCAGGCTTGGGATAGGGACCAGCCCTCATAGGACCCTCAGCAGGAGAGGAGTGTTAGGGGCACAGTGTCCAGCAGTGCCATGGGCAGTACCCATGGCTGGAGCCCCTCCAGGAGCTGAAAGTACTGATGGGGGTGCTGCTGCCCTGCTCCCAAAACATGTAATAATGCACCCCAGACCCCTTGTCATGTCCAGGGGAAGGAAGCGCTCTTTGGGCTGGGTTAGGTTCCCGCCTTCTCTCAGGAGGAGGTGGAACTGTGTGCAGTCTCACAGCCTGCTTTCCCCTGGAAAACTTCAAAACCCCTGAGCTTTGGTGCAGCTCCAAGAACCTCAGAAAGAGCCAGAACCTGCTGCAGGACAGCCACCCATGTTGGCCCTTGGCCAGCTGGAACATTCCAGGCTGTTATGCAGAGCTGGAGCACCCCCACCCCTGCTTTGTGAGGGCATTGCGAACGTGCCACGTCACAGGACCCAAACAGCCCCATCATGCTGGGTCCAGGAGCTGCGCTGGTTTTCTTTTCTTGCTTTATCAGGATCTTGCTGAGATCTGCTGTGTTCTGGCGAGTGGGTCATGTTTGTGCAGCGGTTTGTAAACGCCGAGGGTTATGTAAGTGCTCAGGGTTACTCCAGAGACTCTGTGCCTCCCCCTGCACGCATGTGCACAGCACGCTGCCTGCTTGCCAGCCGCACATCCCGCTGCACCCTCCTCACCCTCCCGGCGCTCCTGGGGGTGCACAGCACGCACTGAGAGCTGCAGCAGCAGCAGCAGCGGGGGAGCAGCTACCCAGGGCTGTGTGCCCATGGGGGTGCCAGGGGGCTGCTGCAGCACGCTCCATTGCACACCTCCAGCAGCAGGGTTTACCCTGCGCTCGCTCCGGAGACCAGGCGCTGCTCTTGCCACTGCCAAGAGCGCCTGTGCCTGCTCCAATAACCCAGCTCCTGAAGGTCACTGCCTAGAGCCTGGGCTCCTGTCCTGCCTGCCTGTTTTTATTATTGATTGTCCTTATCATTGCTCAGAGAGAACACCGTGTCCCAAGTATCCAGGGGCAGGACAGGACCTGCTACTGCTTCTGATGCCTTTTGCCCAAGTTCTGCCTCTCCTTGGCAGAGTTTCTACTGGCACCGAGTGCCCCCGTTGACTGCCCTCACCTCTGCCTGCGTGTGCAAGCCACAACACTGGGAGATGGGAGCTAGAGGAGAAAGTAGCCTCTCCTCTGCTCCCAGCCATCTGCTGCCAAGAGCAAACCACACATCTTCCCTGTCCCTTCCTCTGGCCCTGTCTCCATCCAAAGACTGGGTTCCTCACACAGCATCAGGCCCCAGCACGTGTCCTTTCCCTTGGAGTGCTCCAAGTGGGACACTCAGCGAGTGCATCTTGTCAACCCCATGGTGTCTTGGCAAGGGTCTGACTCCCACAGTGCCCAGATCCAGCACCCACCCACCAGCCCTGAGCCTGCAGAGACTCAGGGAGGGCCTGATCTGCCGCAAGCATCAACGCATCAGACGGTGCAGCCCTGGGCTGTGAGCAGTGGTGGCACTAGCCAGATCCTCTAACTATGGCAGTCGCTTGACTGTGCCATAAACCCCCAATCAACCCCCAATTAATCATTCCTGTTCATTCCATGGGCGAGACATGGAGGAGGGAGGGAGGAAGGGAGG
>VXBZ01011766.1:883-19871 GCA_013399135.1 Heliornis fulica | reverse complement strand
GTCCATGTCCCTGTCCGTGTCCCTGTCCGTGTCCCTGTCCATGTCTCTGTCTGTGTCTGTGTCCCTGTCCGTGTCCCTGTCCATGTCCCTGTCTGTGTCCGTGTCCCTGTCCATGTCTCTGTCTGTGTCCGTGTCCCTGTCCATGTCTCTGTCTGTGTCCCTCTCCGTGTCCATGCACCCCCTGAGCCCCAGGCTCGCAGCCTGCCCTTGGGCAGTGGCCGCAGAGCGCCGTGGAAGGTCTGGGTGGCCTCACCGTGTCCCTGCACAGTGCCCGCCACACTTCTGAGCACGCTTTGTTTGGTGCTTTAGGTGACGTGCATCGAGGTGGTTGAGGCGTATGTGGAGAGGATCAGGGAGGTCAATCCCCTCATCAACGCTGTTGTCAAGGACAGGTAAGCCGGGGAGGAGCGGGCAGGGCTGCCGCAGCCCTCATCCTTCACAAAGGCCCTGTGCAGCTCAGTCAGGCCTGTGACGGCACCGCGCCGGTGGTGGGTGCTGCGGGCAGTGGTGTGACCGGGTGCAGAACCGAGCAGGTCTTGCAGAGACCCTGAAGAGCTGGGGAGGTCTCATCTTCTGTTGCCAGCTCCTGGCACAGCTAAGTAGCTGCTTGCCCTGCAGAGATACCTGTTCCCTGCCAGTCCCTTGGGCTGGAGAGATGTGCTGGAGCATCCCCACCGGTTGCTTCTTCGCAGGTTTGAGGAGGCCCTGCAGGAAGCCCAGCAAGTGGATAAGCTGCTTTCAGAGTGCCCTGGTGATGACTACCTGGAGAAGTTCCCCTTTTTAGGCGTTCCCATCACTGTCAAGGAGGCCTTTTCTCTGCACGGTGCGTTTGCCCTTGCTACTCTCTAGCTTCATGGGTCACCATGTGTTCTCTAGGCTGTGGTGGGATGCTTGGGGGGCAGCAGCTTCCTTACCCCTGGTGTGCACACCCTCCTCCCTGGGCTCATGTGTTTGTGTTTGCTTGCAGCACCTGAATGCTGTGGGTGTGAGGTGGTGCCTCAGAGGAGCAGCCCTTGCTGGGGACCTGCTTCTGGCAGCCTGCTGCCCCAGGGTGATTTTGGGGAGCTGGCCCTGACACCCCTCTCCATCTGTCGGCCCTGGCACTACAGGTATGCCCAACACATCTGGCTTGGTCAACCGCCGCAACGTGATTGCCACCTCAGATGCCACGGTGGTGTCCCGGCTGAAGCAGGCTGGTGCCATCCCGCTGGGCATGACCAACTGCAGTGAGCTGTGCATGTGGTACGAGTCCAGCAACAGGGTCTATGGCCGGACCAACAACCCCTACGACCTGCAGAGGATTGCAGGCGGCAGCTCAGGTGAGCCCCAGCACCTTGGCACAGCCCTGTCTGTGCAAGTGGCAGGTTAAAAGCCAGTAGGGCAGGTGTCCCAAAGCTGTCTGCGTGCTGCTTGAACTTGCTGTTGGGCTCCTGCAGAGTCCACAAGCTCCTCCCTGGGCTGTGCAGTGGGTCAGCTGGAGGTCCTTTGCACCTCCTGGGTGTTACATCTAGCATTGCATCGGCTGGCTTACCCTGCATACGAATGGCTGCACTGGGGTGGTGCTTGGGCAGGGAAATCCCTTGGGCCCACATTCACACCGATGCCACCGAAGCCAGGGCAGCTCCCACCCCATCAGCATGCGGAGGGAAGAAGCTGCCATGGGTGCCTCTTTGCTGGATGATTTGGACTGTGAGGTTCTTTTTCCTGCGTTTTCTCCTCTGCAGGCGGGGAGGGCAGTGTCCTGGCAGCTGCCTGCTCGGTCATAGGGGTGGGTTCAGACATCGGTGGCAGCATCCGCATGCCCGCCTTCTTCAATGGAGTCTTTGGCCATAAACCCACAACAGGTAAAGCGGACGCAAGGATCTCCTCTCCTCCCCAGCAGAGGTGTCAGGAGGAAGGATGTGGGGTGTGGGAGGAACCAGCTCAGGACTCCCCTGTGCTTATCTCCGGTGTGATTGCTGTAAGGGGACAGGCAGCTTCTTGCATGGGACAAGCCTGCTGCGTGAGCACAGCCTGGATTTGGCAGTGGGAAGCCCTTTGGTGGCAGAATGCCAAGTGCATGGGAGGCAGGGAGGTGGTTTACCCTAGTATTGCATCCTCAGAGTAGGATGTTTTCCCAAGGTGAGGATCTGCTCTGGGGTGTTTTCCTAGCAGCTGGTATCCCAGCCAGGTGCTGCTTCCTCTCCAGCCCATGCACCTTGCTGCCAGGCTGCGGATGATTCGTGCAGTCCCTGGGCGAAGGGTTCCCCTGTGCCCAGAGGCCATTCCTGGGCGAAGGGTTCCCCTGTGCCCAGAGGCCATCCTCCTGCACAAACTTGGGCTTGGCTTGTCCCAGCTGCAGGTAATGCTCACAGGGTGGCACCCACCATCTCCCTCTGCGCTTGTAGGGGTGGTGCCCAACGACGGCCAGTTCCCCAATGCTCAAGGGGTGCGGACCAGCTTCCTGTGCACGGGGCCCATGTGCCGCTACGCAGAGGACCTGGAGCCTATGCTGAGGGTCATGGCCGGTCCCGGAGTCAACAAGTAAGTTTGTTCTACTCAGGCTGCTCAACTGGTCGTGTCTGTGTTCTGGCCAGTGCAGTGGGTCTGTCCTGTACGAGATCTGGTCTGCATCACCTGCATTGCTTATTACTGGTTTCCTTGCCCTGCCCCAGCTTCAGCAGGGGCTGTCTGTCCTCGGCACCCATGCCTTCTGTTTGAGCAGCTCTGGGGAGCAGGAAGACTTCTGTGAGCTGCCCTAACCCTTCCTGGGCGGTGGCCCATTTCTTTTGGGTTTTACATCCACTTCTTGCTGCTGCTGAATAATGAGTTGTCCACCCCATCCCATGGCCTTGTTTGGTTTCCTCATAGGTCCATGAGAGCAGCCTTTTACATGCTTGTACCAGTAAAGAGCAGCGTGGAAATGGAGTGGACCGGGCAGGTCATGCTTCTCTGCCATGGCCTGCACACAGCTGCTTGCTTTGTTACCACTTTTGTTTCTCCATGTCTCTTTTGGTGCAGTCCCAGCTTGAGATGTGGCCAGGGTTCAAAATTACAAGGTGCACCTTGAGAGACGAGGATTTTCCTGACACCAAAAGTTCCAGAAGTAGCTGGGACTGACAGGGCGTGGGCAGCAGATGCCTGTGTGTCTTGAGGGACTCACCTCCCCCACCACCACCACCAGTGGGTAGATCAGGGCATCCTTAAGATGCGTTAACAAGTGTGTGAGCAGCTCTGGCAGCCAGGGAGGAGACAGGGGCTGATCTGTGAACAAAGTGCTCTTCCTTTTCCAGGCTGAAGCTGGATGAAAAGGTGTCGCTGGAGAATATAAAATTTCTCTGCATGGATCATGATGGCGGGTCCATTTTCGTGTCACCTGTGGACAAGGAGATCTTGCAGGCCCAAAAGAAGGTAGGAGGGAATGGAGGTTCGCTCTCACTGGGGTGAGCCTGGAAGTAAAAGCTGGGGAGACCAGTCTGAGGAGTGCTTAGAGGGGAGGGGAGGAGAGCTGCCCTGTGTGCTGGAGGGCTGCAGTGGCACAGAGGCAGCCTTGGGTCCCAGTCTTCAGCTTCCAGTGAGGAAAAAAAAACCAAAACAACAGGTCTTTTTGTTCTGCAGTGTTAAAGAAGAAACAAGGGGATGATCTTGCAAGAGGCTGCAGAGGCCCTTGCCAGCAGCACCAGTGTGGTGGAGTGCACCAGAGTGTCCAACATGTTTTGGCCCAATTTTCAGCACAATAGCTGTGTCTTGCTTTCCTAATGTCTCTTATCCGTGTTACGGAGGTGGGGGCACATCGCATGGCAAAGGGGCACCTGTGTTTGCCATCTGCTCCAGGTTGCTGCCCAGGATTTAGTGGAATGGAGTGGAATTTAGGCAAGGGAACTTTTTTTGCTTCTCAGTGCTGTTCTTGATGCTTCTCTGGATCTTTGGGAGGGTGGGAGTGGGTGAGGTGGGAGTAGTGTAGAGGGCTGCTCAGGGAGCTGCAAGGCTTTTTTTGTACGGAAGAGGTCCCATTGCTCAGTGGGGAGTGGGCAGGTGGGAGCCATGGGGTGCCCTGCATGACAGCAGAGAGAAGCTGCTCCCGGGCTCGCTCCCATCCTGCCTTTCCATGGACTGACACAATGCATCCATCCCATCCTTGCAGAAACAAACTCTTCACGCTCTTCCCCTTAGGTAGTGGAGCACCTTGAAAGCGATCTGGGGGTCCAAGTTCAGCGTGTGATGATCCACAAGATGAAGTATTCTTTCCAGATCTGGTCAGCCATGATGTCATCCACGGACGGCAATGGGCAGGTGTGTCACACCAAGCTGGCAAAGGCACCAGTTTGGTGGCAGCAGGGAAGGACCAGCTGTTTGAGGCCAGCTGAGCAGGCAGTATGCTACCTTGCTCTTCTGTCCATGCTGTGTCTCCTGCCTTGTCAGGTTGGCATTAATGCCCCTTAGGATGCCAGGACTGAGGCTGTAGGTAGAGAGATGAGCAGCTTTTCAGCAGCAGGCCTGCACGTGTTGTTTTTTCCATGAATTGCAGCCCCTACTCCATGCATGGAAGTATTTTGTAGCAAACCCAAACTCTCAGGAATATTATACCTTATGCCATGCATAAACCAACCATGTTTTGCTGAGGAGGGTGCACCCGACCCACTCTGCCTCTTTTTTCCTGATCCCATGGCCATGAAACAGCAGTAAATTCCTCCAGGAGACGTTATCCAGGCAACAACCTTGAAAGGTGCTGCTTTGGGGGGACTCCCTCTCCACAGAGCAAGTCCCCTTCATGCTGTCGCTGACAGGGAGAGACACTCTGGCGGTGCTGATGGAGGCAGCGTGTGTGTGTGTGTGTGTTACAGGAGGCCCAGCTCTTCACGGACCTGCTGGGAGACCACGGGAAGCCAGTCTGGCCACTGTGGGAGCTGATGAAGTGGCTCGTGGGGATGTCTTCCCACACTCTGCCGGCGATCGGTAAGGGCGTGAGGAGCCCCAGGGTGTGCAGAGGTCATGGTGGGGTGGGCAAATCTTTGATGGAAGTAGTGCCCTTCAAGACCCCCGTGGGGGTCTTGAAGGGCACCCTAAACAGTGCTGTTGTGCTGCTGTCTAATGAATGCCAAGGTTGCTGCGCCAGCTCTGCACAATCCTCGCAGTTGGAAGAACTCGGAGCCATAGCAGGGATGGGGGCTTGGGGAGGCCCAAGGGGACTGTGGGGTGCTGTGTGTGACTGGTCACTGTGTAGCATGCTTAAACCAGGGTCCTCTCTCCTCACTCTGTTCCTGGTTGTACCCTGTGCTGCAGCCCTGGGTCTGACAGAGAAGCTGATGAAGCTCAACCCTGGTGGGAATGCCAAGCTGGTGAGCATGGGGAAGAGCCTGCGGGAGGAGATGGAGGCCCTGCTGGGGACGGATGGGGTGCTTCTCTACCCCTCCCACCCCACCTTAGCACCCAGGCACAACTCCCCCATATGCATGCCCTTCAACTTTGCCTACACAGGTGAGTGGCTCTGGCCCCTCTACTGGGGTACAGGCAGGGGTTGCAGGCATGCCCTCACCCACCGCAGCAGTGCAGGCTGGGAGTTGGGGTATTCCCGTCTCTTGACAGTGGACTTTGCAGCACAGAGGGGTGTCTCGCTGCTGCAGGTCATGAGGCAGGTTTTATGGTCAGTGCAGGTTTGACCTAGGGCTGGGGGGAGAGCAGGGGACAGGGTGTGCAGGGAAGCACTCTGCTCCAGTGGAGTGCGCTCAGACTGTTGTGGTCTAGCAGGCACCGAGAGCTGCTGTGTCATTTCATGTACAGGTCGGGGCTCTCTGTGTGGCTTTCCTATGGCTTGAGCCTCTCAATTCCAGCTGTGCTGGAGTGCTGTCTGGCTTGATGGGACCTGCAGCAGGAGTGTCCCCAAAGGAATCTTGGCATGCCACATCACGTACCAGAGAAGCATCAATCACTTGTGGCTGCAATTTGTATATGTGATGTGGGTGCTGGGAACCTCTGGCCAGTGATGTCCCTTTGTCATCATGTCTCTGCCCCACCTGCCTCGGCTGCACTGCTCTGGCAAGGACCACACGTGGCATCAGCTCCCTACCTGGGGTGGGAGTGCCTGGAAGTGATTTATTTCTGTTGCTGTCCTTGTACTGATGCAACCTTCCCTTTTCCAGCTATCTTCAACGTCCTGGGCTTGCCGGTGACACAGTGCCCACTGGGCCTGAGTAGCGAGGGTCTTCCACTGGGCATCCAGCTCGTGGCAGCCTCCCACAACGACCACCTCACACTGGCAGTTGCCTGCTACCTGGAGAAGGCCTTCGGAGGATGGGTTTTACCTGGGAAAGCTTAGCCTGGGCTCCTGGTACTGCAGGGAGGCAGGGACAGGGTCAGAGACAGTGGTGCCCAGTGAGGCAGTGGCAGGCGCTGCTGCCCAATCCCATTATAACCCTATCCACTCCATCTGTATCCCCAGCCCTGTGCTCTCCTCTGAGCAGCTGGCAGTGCTGCTGGCCCTGGAGAAGCCAGGCTATTGGTGCTGGAATTCTCTCTTCCCTGCAGCACCCTCTGCCAGGGGGGAGACCTGCCCTTCCCATGGCCCCTTGGGAGCCCCAGTGCCGCAGGCTAAGTGATCCCAGTTTTAGGGCCATATCTGTGTCCTGCCTGCTGTGGCACCTGTGTTCAGGGTGTGGAGGTGGCCATCTGTCTGTAATGCTTGCTGCTTTGAAGTTGCTAAATGAAGGCTGGGGAGAGGGAAGTGCTGCCGGGCTGCCTGGGGCCGGCTGTGTGCATCCATGCCCCTTGGCCTAATCCAGGCCTGGTGCACCGCAGGCTTGTTGGCCCCCACAGCCCCTCTGTGCAGCCGTGGAGCTTCCTCCACCCTCTCACTGGGACAGGATTGAGGGTGCTGGAGACAGCCCTGTGCTCATCTCGCCGGCAGTGCTTTGTGGGGTCGAATGTGTTGGGCTCTGCCCAGCATGGAGCTGGCAGGCAAGAAGGAGGTTTTGCTCTTAGGAGTTTCTGACAGCACTGAAAGAGCTCTTTAAATGCTCCTCTCTGTGTGCTGAGACAGTGAAAGCATCTCCTGCCTGTGTCTTTGTCCCTTTCTGTCCCAGAGGGTGATTCAGCCAGATTGGCATCCCTGCCACCCCGTGTCCTGGGCTGCCCAGCTTCTCTGCCCCCACGAGGGCAGAAATGTGGACAGCTGGCTGTTCCTGGAGCAGGCAACACATGTAAGATGTCCACAGCAAGGGTGGCATTAAAGAGTTTGGTTTGCTGCCAGATTAATGTTGTTATTCCCATCTTGCCCTGATGTTGTGGGGCTGCCCTCTGGCTGGGCACCGGCCCTGTCTGCCTCGTGGGACCTGCCAAATGCTACTGACTGTGGGCAGTAGTGAAGGTTCTGGTATCTGCCCCAAGCACCCAGTGGCTGCTGGAGACAGCCTGGCTTGTGTCAGCTGTGGCCTGGCCTGAGCCTGATGCTGCTGCCTTCTGTCCCAGCGCTGCTGAAAGCCCCTGCAAGGAGTGGCATGGGTGCTGGGTGTCAAGGAGGGGTGCAGCCAAAGTACTGGGGTCAGGCTGTGCCTCACCACTCGCTCCCAGAGGGCACTGCTGAGCCAAGGGCTCCTCACCCAGGCGGCTGCAGCACAGCGAGGCACCCAACAAGGAAGGAAGGAAGAGAAAAAAAGCCCTGGTGCTTCCAGTGAAGTCTCAGAGCCGGCTGAGGGTTTCCAGGGCTGCAGGCAGCTCGTTGTGCGGAGCGGGTGTGCGGGCAGGACTGCCATTGCTCCAGTGCTTCCCGCAGCAGCTGGACACACAGCTGTGTGGCCTAAGGTAGGGGGATGGCTGATGCTTCGGGGCAGCACGGCCATGGGCTCTTGGGTGAAGGATGGTGGATGGGGAGGAGATGGGCTTTAACCCCTGCAGTGTCAGCTGGCAGGGAGCCACTAAACTATTTTTACAGAAAACATGGGGAGGGGTGCTGGGTTTTTCCCCCTGGCTAGGGTGGACGGGGTCCAGGTGTGCCAGGATCAGCAAAGGCTGGCAGGAACAGCCCTGCAACCCCCCTTGCTGCCAGAGTGCTTGGCCCAGCGTGCCACCTCCTGCAACTGGAGCGGTCCCACCTCTGCCTGCACAGGCAGCCGGGTCCCTCGGTCTCCCTGCAGAGCTGACTTGCTGCTCTGCATCTCTCCAAGTCCTGGGAACAGTCCTAGGGCCCCCTGTCCCTCCATGAAGAAACCTGCCCCCTTTGCAGGGGACCTGCTGTAAGGTTGGGAGTGCTCACTAGCGTCTGGGCAGGGGGAAGCTCTAAACACACTGCCCCTGCCTGTGATTGGGCTCTGGGTTTTGGAGGTCTCATCTCGGGGCTTGGAGCCCTTGCCCATTTCACTTGCTGGCTGCTCCTTGTTTCCTGCTCTGAATGCTTGCAAGGGACAGAAAAGGCAGGGAAAGCATTTTATGCAACACCTGTTGTGGTGGTCGCGCTCATAACATGGATGAAGTGTCAGTATAAAACAAGAAGAGCAAGGGGCAACGGGTGGGAGTAAGCTGGCCCTGCAGCTGTCCACGCCGGGCAACAAGATGCTCCCATCCATCTGCTCCCCAGGCCCCCCACCTTTCCTGGGAAAGCAAAGCTGCTTCCATATGAAGCCAGCAAGTGCAGGGAGAAACCTGCCCAGGAGGTGGGTGCTCTGCAAGGCCAAGATGAGCTACTGGCCAGGTTTCCGAGAGGGCAGAAGGCTGGTTGCTGTTCCAGCATTGCCCCGGGGCTGCCCTGCGGGACCAGTCTGCCTCAGAGGTCTCTACTCCATTGTCTCTCTCTGCTCCACGGAGGCTGGGGGAGTTGCTGCAGTGGTATCACCAGTTCTGCCAGTGTGAGTCATGGCCAGAGCCGGGCTGAGTCACACACAAGTGGTGTGAGGCTCAGGCCAAGAGCTTGCTCAGACCCGCTTTCTGGGGACGCCTACACGGAGACATCTTTAAGGAGGGACCAAAGCTACTGGAAAACAGTGAGATGTGGGTCCCTGCAGCACGTGCTCCTCTTATCCAAGGTCCCCTCTGTCTGTCGTGTTTGCAGGTGGCAGAACGGCTCCGGCACATCATGGCACCCAGTGTGGCAGTGTAGAGCTGGGGGCAGATGGACGGGCTGTGGTGGGATGAGCCCTGCCCTGAGCCTGCTGCTGTGCCTGGCCAGTTGCACCCTACTCTGGGGTAAGTCTGGCTCCAGAGCTGTTGTGGTGGGCTGGGGCTGATGCCTCTGTGAAGTGGGGAGACCCACGCATCATGGCCGAAGTGGTGAGCAGCCAAGGAGCAGGTCCCTGCAGAGCAGCGCCACGCTGCCTGATGTCCCTCTGCTTCCCCCTCCCCAGGCACGGTGCTGCCTCCCCAGGACGTGAGGCTGGAGGCACAGAACTTCCACGTCCGCTTGTGCTGGGAGCCGGACCCTGGCTCATCCCACAGTGCCACATACCAGGTGGAGTGGAGGAGACGGTAGGTGCCGTGACAGGGAGGGGCAGGAACAGGTGGAGAGGGCCCTCAGGGACTCCTGGTAGCCAGGAGATGATTACCTGGCACTGAATGCCACAAAGTAATGGAATGCCAGAGCTAGTGGGGAGTGCCCAACCCCTGCTGAGACAGGGTCAGCTCAGGACTGGGTCCTGTTAGGTTTTGACCACCTTTGAGGTTGAAGCCTCCACAACTTGCCTGGACAACTGTTCCCTCTCCTGGTCACCTTTCCAGAGAAAACAAATGGAAAAAAAAAAAAAGTTTTGCTTTTGGGTTTGAGGGTTTTTGGGGTTTTTTTTTCCCCTCATGATTAGATGGAATTTCCTCTGTTTTAATCTGCACCTGCTGCCTCTTGTCCTTTGATTGGGCACTGCTGAGAAGTCTCCATCTTCTTTTCTCTGCCACGTGGATGAGCCACCCCACCCTCCCACCCCAAAGCCACGTTCTTTTGAAGCTAAGCAGTCCCCACTCTCTCAGCCTCTGTCATACCACAGATTCCTCAAGCCCTTGGTCATCTCTTTGGCCTTGTGGTGGCCATGTGTTTTATCTTGGGGCAGAGTGCACAGGTCAGGGCACAGAGCTCGGGGTACTGTCCCAGCAGTGCCAATGACAGGGGACTGGACTTGCTGGCAGTGCTCTTTCTAACGCAGCCCAAGATGCTGTTGGCCGGTATCGGTGCTCTCCCACACTCTCCACTTGGACAGGATGGTGACAGGTTGCCAACCTTCCTTTTTGGCTAGGAATTTAGCTAGAAATTCCTGCATTCTCTCCATGGGCAGAACCTCCCACTGGACCAAGGCAGATGCCTGCTGGGGGAACAGCAGCAGCTCCTGTGCGTGTGAACTCTATTTTGATGACATCCATGGTATCTACTGGGCAAGGGTGAGAGCAGTGGCTGGAGGCAAGCTGTCCAAGTGGGTCTCCTCCAGGGAGCTGCAGCTGTACAGAGACAGTAAGGACCAGGGAGAAGATATGGTGAGCTGTGGACCATAGGTAGGAGGCCCCAGGCCACCATGGCATTGTGAGAATTTGTGTCTCTGGAGAACACAGTGAGATGGGTTATGAAAGAGGATGCCCCTCCAGGCTTGCCTCTTAAAAGCATCCCCTGTTCACTCTGCCACACAGTTGGGAAATACTGAGTGAGGGCATTTTTTGTCCATCAAGGTAGAGCAGGTGAAGGCAGGAGTAGTCCTGCCAACTTTGGCTGCCATGTTTGCAAGGTGCGGGCACGTACCTCTTCCCAGTTACAGACTGGCTGTCCTGTCCAAAATTCCTAGCTGTCTTTTGGAGGAAGGAAGAACTTCAGGACCATCCCGTAACCCACCTTGTAGGGGGTTGTTGTGGGTTTTTGCAATGAACTGGATGTTCCAGAGGTGAAACTGGGATGTACATCAGCCTTCTGGGTTCCCTTTTCTGCCTCTAACCAGCATAAAATAGATGCACACAGCTAAGAGAGCAATGGCTGCGCTCCACGGTTATGGCTCAGAGATGAAGTGCGCCGCAGCAGGGGGCCAGATGTTCAGCAGGTCTGTGCTAGTGTGGCCAAAGGAGGAGTTGACTGTCATACAGACATAGTGGCTGCTGGCCCTAGAGCTGGTGTCACAGCATACAGTGCTGTCAGGCTACACCTGGAGAAGTTTCTGTGCACTGGGAGTGGGGTGTCCAACAGAAAAACTTATTTCTAGAGAAATGAGCTGCCTGCCTTCTGGGGTTTTTTTAAGGGTTTATTTTCCTCCTCCTTTTTATTTTTTCCTCCTTCCTACAGCAATTGTGGGCCCTCCCACATTGTCCTGGATGTTCCAGGGTCATGATCTCTCTGTAAACATCACCATGCCGCTCACTCCCTACCAAAGTGAAACTGGATCTTACCAGCCCGTTGACCAGGTGCTGCTGAAGTTGTGGTACTGGCTGAACCTCTTTGAAGGGGACGTGCTCATCCAGCAAGTATGTGGTGGGGCAGGCAAGGCTTAGAGTGCGCAGGGCTCACCAAAGCGTTCCTGATGCATCTGTGGCCAGTTGCACTGGTGTGGCCAGTTGCCTCAGCCCTGCCTGTGCCCAGCAGTGCAAGCAGGCGTGAGATGCTTTTGCACTCCAAATTTGCAACCCTGGGGGTAGCACAACTCTTCCCCCTTCTAGACTCCATGAGTGCAAAACCCTGTAACGATTTCTGTGCAGATGAAAGCACACAGTGTTTAACTGGTACCTGGACACCTCCTGGGGTGAAGAAATAAGCTCTGGAGGTGCAGAGGAGCAGGGAGGGAGGGTCTGTGCCCCATACCATAGGCCAGGTAGAGTGTTGAGACTGCACCAGGGAATGGAGCAGCCCAGGGCCCCCACCTCCAGCTGCCTTGGGCACGCGTCTCCTCTGCTCCCAGGTGCCATGCAAACAGGGGAGGGAGGAGGCACCATGCACCTTCAGGTACCTGAAGCCCAGCACACAGTACTGCATCCGGACAGTGGCCGCGGACATGTTGGCAGAGCGGAGCCAGGAGGCTGAGCAGTGCATGCTGACACCAGCAGGCCCTGCAGGTGGGAGCTCTCTTGCTGCCTCAGCTGTTGCAGTTGCGTCTCAGGTCCTGCTTGCCGCAGGTCATGGGTGGAAGTGTGGCTTGCTTGTCCCCCCCACCCTTTTGTTGGTGGCACAGTAATTCCATGTGAGGACCTTTCCTGGGGACATGCTCTCTTGCCCTCTGCCTTGGGCTTGCCCCACATTCTTCTTGAACATCCCAGCCTGCCCTGGGGCTCCAGGGAAGTGTGGGTGGGGTGGGGGCCTACCAGCTGGGGTTCTTCCAGTCCTCAGCCTGTTGTGATCTCCTGGCAGGCTTTCCCTGGGTCATCCTTGCTGTGCTGAGTGGTGTCTTCCTGCTGCTGAGTGTGACTGGGTTCTGCTTCATCCAGCTGCATGTCTTCTCCAGCCCCTCAGAGACACGCCTCCCGAAGACTCTTGTGAGTGAACAATCCTCCTTAAGCTTCCACCCCACGTGTGCTGCTGCAGAGCCGGGGTTGCCTGCAACTGCAGGGGGCTCAGTATCTCCTTCCCTCCAGCTCTTGAACCATCAAACCCATCTCAGTGCCCAGATGCCTCTCCCACCATCCCACCCACTGTGCCCCCAGGCCTTGCTGCATGGGAGGAAACACCAGTGCGATACACCGATCAGCCATGGATCACACTGGAGGACCGTGATTTGGGCAGCACATGGCCTGTGAGCTCCAGCCCTGTTGGAGCCTCCTACTTTAGGCAGTTGGCTTTCACCTGGCTGCAAACAGCATGAAGGGAAGATAGAGGGGAAGAGACGTGAATGGTGGGACTGCTGTCCTGGGCCAGGGTGAGATGCAGTCCCCTCCTGCTCTGCCACCAGGATAAATGCAGCCAGGAGGCTCCAGGGCTGCAGCTGGCTGAGCTGACCCAAGGTGTGTTCTGGGTCAACAGTCACCAAGGCAGACTTTCACCCCAAGTCCCAGTTCCCCTCTTGCATTCTACTTTCCCAGTGCTGGGGGGTTGCAGGAGTCTGGGGTGACAGATGGGGACAAAGACAACCTTGCTGAGCTAAAGAAACGCCCTTTGCTTTCTTACTCTTCCTGGCTTCTCTGCAGATGCAAGAGCTCTTCCATCAATCTCTGGGGTGTAGCTTGAAAAGCAGCAGTGTGACAGCTGTTGTGAGTGTCCCAGGCATCAGAGCCCCGGTGCTGTACTGAGCAGAGTCCTGTCTGTGCTTCTTCTGGGTGTGAGACAGGCTGTCCAGGTCTATTCCCCTCACTGGGGTATGCAGCCCATCAGCCCCAGGCTGGCAGAGGTTTCAGCAAACCGAGGTTAACTGGTTTGGGGCTTTTTTTCCAGCAGACCCTCCTAAACGGGGAGCTGAGTGTGGCAATCAGAGTGCCCACCCTTGAACTCGAGGAGGACTCATTTGCCCTGCTCCTGCCAACCGTGCTCTCCTCCCATGGGACCCCTGCAGATGACCAGACGGTGCCCACAGTCCAGCTGCTCCTTGGACAAAGCCTTTCCCAGGACACAAGTGGCTACTGTGCCAATGGGTTTGGGACAGACTGCCAGGAGGGAAAGGATCCATCCTGCACCAGCAGCCAGCTGGTGAGTGCCTTGGGCTCCTGGGTCTCATCACAGCTTGGGGAGCATGAGGAGACACGTGATGGCGTTGATGTGCTGGAGCTGCCAGTGCTCATGGGACTGACCAGAGGCTGCCACACAGGTGACAGGGGCTACCAAATATCTGAGACATGGCTCTCCCTGCACCTCCAGCTTTACTCTGAGTGCCAGTGCCCAGCCCTGGGAGCAGGCAGCTGTCTGCCTCTGTCCACACCGGGCAGGAGCTTCAGCCAGGAGAGTCTGCAGGACAGTCTCAGCATGGCAGGGCACTGGGTACCGCTCAGCTCTGTGAAGCTGCTGGCCAGCAAGGAGGAGGATGGAGGGAAGCTCATCCATGCCTCCCAGCCCCTGCATGCCCCGGGGACAGAACCCAAGGCTGGTGGCTGCCCCATGCAGCCAGACGACTCAGAGCAGGACATTCCCCTGCCCAGCCACTGCCAGCTGCCCCCCTTGCCACCCAGCATCCTGCAGGAACCTGCCTGCTCTGGCTATGAGCCACATACCCCAGCTGATGGTGAGCCGTAGCAGGCCAGAGCTCCCAGCACCCAGATGACAGCGTCAAGCAGAACTCGCAGTGTGATGGGCTGCCTGCTTGCACTGCCTGTGTCTTGCTGGGGATGGGACTGGGCAGGCAGGTGCTGCTGTGGGCAGGCACAGGCTCGTTCCAGGCAGGACTGGTGAGATCTGTATCTTCAGAGCTTTCCTCTGTGGTTTGGGTGCTCTTGAACCAAAGCATAAGGAATACCAGCTGAAGGTGAAGCCACCAAACGTTTTTGCTATTTATCCACCTAGATGTGTGTATATGTGTGTGTACAGTGTATATACTAGCAGTATAAACTTATGTATATACTAGTTTGTGCTATATATAAACCTCTTCAAAGAAGAGGAGGTTTGGGGTTTGGGTTTTTTTTTACTTGTTTGGAAATACTGATTGTGCACTGGAGCTGGTTTTGTTTGCTTTTCTTTTAAAATAGAACTAATTTATTACAGAAAAGTGTCTGCTGAGCTTATTCTCTCTGTGTAACAAAACCAGCACTGCCATGCCTGAGCTGTGTCTGGGAAAGGCACTAGGGAAACTCAGGTTTTCCCTGGGAGAAAATTGCACCCCCAGTTGGTCCATATGGGGCAATTTAATTCTGAGGAGCCCTGTCCTGCATTTATCTCTCCAGGGTGCATTTCTGGGGCTGTGCTGCAGCCATAGAGGTGAAGAGAAACCCTCTGACCCAGTGCTGGGCAGCGCTGGCCTTTGCAGTGGGGAAGGCACTGGTGGATTCCAGCTCTGGGGGACAACACCAGGCTCCTGGACGCATGAGATTTAAACCAGGTTTGGGAACAGGAAAGAAATTGGTGTCCCGGCATTTAGGGTGTGTGAGGCGTCAAGGGTTACACTTCCAGCCTTGGGGAGCCTTTGGGTGAAGCCAGGCTGCTTCATAGCAAGTGCCTATGCTTTGTGTATCTCATCAGCAGCATCTCTCACAGTGAAGATGGGAGGACATGTGCTGTATTAGACTGAGCTGAATTTTTAAATTTTTTTTAGAAAAGGAGAGCCATGGTCCCAAGAGCTGCTCTCAGGAACATTACGCCCTGTTTGCTACCCACAAAGTTCTTTTCAGGCTCAGCTGAAACGTGAGTCTGATTTTCCTCAATTTGTTTCACTTTCTCTTTTGGATAAGGTGAACTTTTTGAGTCACATGAAAAGGCCTTCTCTATTTTCAGGTGTTTAGAAAGCACACTGAAAGCCCATACAGAAGAATTCCCCCCATGCTAAAGTCAGGCAGACTTCAGAGGACTTGAGGTTTTGAGGCAAGCACAGGAGCTGGAATAGAGCAGTCTGTAAATGCTCATGTGAAATGGTGACCTTCCTTCCTGACATCCCACATATTTTTTTAACTTTTCAAGCTTTAGAGACATATGATCCTGCTCTTCCTCCTTTGTGGCCCCATGGCCACATCATCCTTCTTGCAGATAACAGGAACCTCATGGTGATTGCTCTCCTTGACAAGTGCCCAAGATGTGTGTTCCGCTTCTGTTTCAAGACCCCTGGGAGTGGAAACCTTGTTCTTTCCCTGGAAATGGTCAATTTTCTCTACTAACAGGTTCCTCAAGGGCACATCACAGTTTTCCATGTTGTGATTTCTTGTCCTGTTCTCCAGGAAGCTTGGTCCCTTTCTCCCTATAGATCTCTGCATCTTCCTCCGGTCTCTTTTCTATCCTAACCCCTTGATCCTGTTAGCCTGGTTTCATAAACTTTGCTTGTAGTGCCCTGTACTGGAGTGCTGAGCTCTTCCAGTGCTGGATCCCTGCGTTCCTTTGGCCATGCATGTGCTCACACAACAGTCTCAGCATTTGCAGTTGGCTGGTATCTCTGCTGCAGCCTGGGATGAGCCTTTAATACCACTTTACATCTGCATCTGTGTGTCGTTCACCTGCAGAGGGTCAGTGCCAAGCTCTGTCCTAATGGGTGGTATTCAGCAGATGCCAGCTTTGTGTTGTGAATTGTTTTGGAGTAGCGTGATGCTGCATCTTGGCAGAAAGGCAGGGATGTTCTTACTGCCAGAATACTGGCTGCAGACAGCAAACTCAGTAAAAGCAGCGCTGTGGCTTCTAACAGCAGGTCATGTGATAGTTCAGGTTGGAAGGAAGCCTTGGGAGAAACCCAGGACCTCCTCCTGCTCAGCAACCTGAAGGCCAAATCAGGTTGATCGGGTCTTTTCCAGTCTGGTCTTGAAAGCTTCTGAGACAGCACACAACTCTGAGCATCCTACAAGGGCCCTGGGCTGCCCTTGGCAATGGGAGTGTTTGGCCAACACAACAAGGATGTTGGGGCCATTGTTCAGGAGTGATCAGAGGGCTTGCTCTCTTCCCATTTTTTTGCTGTGGCATATGGTCACAATTCCCTTTGTGCTCCTTAGTCTCTGATGCATCTTAAGGTCACAGTGAAAACCCTACATGTGTGGAGTCCTGTTCCACTAGCCTGTTTGCCTCCAGCCCCAACACCATTCCTGGAGGTCATTGCATGCTGGCAGGGGATTTGCAAGGAGCTATTCCACAGGAGCATTGGTCAGAGCTGCCTTGTTGCATGTGCTGGTAGGTGTTGGGAGGAACCACAGTCAGAGCTGGAGTTCCTCCTGCGGCTGGAGCATCTTTCCTCTGAAGACAGGCTGCGAGAGTTGGGCTTGTTCAGCCTGGAGAAGATTCTGGGGACACCTTACAGCAGCCTATCAATACTTAAAGGGGTCCTGCAAGGGAGTGGGACTGTTCCCCAGGGAGTGCATGGAGAGGACAAGGGGCAATGGCTTCAAGCTGAAAGAGGGCAGGGTTATGTTAGAAAGGAATTCTTTACCCTGAGGGTGGTGAGGCCCTGGTGCAGGATACCCAGAGAGGTTGTGCAAGCCCCATCCCTGGAGGTGTTCAAGGCTGGGCAACCTGGTCTAGTGAAGGTGTCCCTGCCCATGGCAGGGGTGTTGGTACCAGATGATCTTTGAGGTCCCTTCCAGCCCAAACCAATCTAGGATTCTGTGATCTGTTCAGCCTGTGCTGCACCAGCCAAGACCAAGCCAAGGCTATTTGCTTGGATGCACCAGCCCAGCATGGCAGGACTAAACATCCCATCCCTGGAGATGTTCAAGGCCAGGTTGGATGAGGCCCTGAGCAACCTGATCTAGTTGGGGGTGTCCCTGCTTCTTGCAGGGGGGTTGGACTAGATGACCTCTGGGTGTCCCTTCCAACTCTAATCATTCTATGATTCTATGATTCTAAACAAGGCAGCTGTGAGAGACAGTTGTTGGATGCTGGACTCATGTCTAGCACAGTTGGTGCTTTTATAACAGCCTGACATATCTTTAAAGATCAAAAGAAAACCAGCTCCTTCCTGAGTTCTTGACATGCTGACTGTGCTGGGAACCCCACGGGTGATTCACCCCAGCCCAGGGGTCGTTGAAGCGGCTGAGATGCCTCTGTATGAAACAGAGCTGTTCATGAGGAGTGGAAAAAGGCAAAAGGCTCGTGGCATTTCAAGATGGCATTTTAGCAGCTGAAGTTTCCAAGTGAATGTGAGATGGTTGGGTTTGGGTTTTTTTTTTTCTTCATCTTGGAGGTGCAAGTGGCATATGGGGCTCTGCAGAGCCACAATGAGAAGGTGTACTGCTCATTACGGGTCCCAGCATGCCCCAACAGACATGCCACCACCCGCACAGCTCAGCATTGGGGTGGGATGAGTCTGGCTTGCACTCTGTGCCAGTCTGCCTGGCCTGGCACTGTGTGTTGGGCAGGATGGGGCTGCATTGGAGGATGAAGCTGAGTCCAGGGCCAGTCCCCAAGATGAGTCCAGCAACGTGCCTGGCCAGGTGCTTCTGTCACTGCTGCAACACACAGAATGTTCTGCGTGCATGCACCTGGTTCCCTCATAGGTGTCTACAGCCTGGAGACAGTCTTCAAGCATCCAGCTCAGCCGTCCTCCTCGGCCATTGTTTCTCAGGCTGGCCTCGGGCCCACAACACCGTACCTGGAGGCATCTGCTGCAGAGGTTTGTGCAAGCTCTGACTCACTGTGATCGATCAGCCCATTCCTGACTGCTCTCCTCCGTGCTGTTGGCGGTGTTTTCAGCTTCTGCCGGTACCAGATCAAAGCCATGAGAGGAATGCGGCTAAAAACAGCTCTTTATTAGAAACAGCAGGTTTTGGACTATGCAAGAGGGTATTTCTTGTTACTAATTCTCAGAGAGCTGAGCTGGAGCCTCTAGAAGTACTGGAGAGTGGAAAATTGCTGTGCGGGGGCTAGCGGGACTTTTGCTGCCACATAGGAAACACGGGACCTAATAAACACGAGGGGGACGGCAGCTCCTGAAATGACGGGGGGAAATTAAGCTCAAATATTTTGCAGGCTGACATGCTGAAGATGTCTGTTTTCCTTTGAAAGCTTTGAAGGCAGGGTGCAGAAAACAGCATCTCCAGCTGCATCCCACACCCAGATCTGCCATGGCCCTATACCCACCCTGCTCTGCCCACTCTCCATCCTGCCTGTTGGTGCAGCTGCCCTGCCAGCACGCTGGCACGGCCCAGGGACACCCCAAATCCTTGCAGCTATCCCCAGCACCATCCAGCATGTTCCTGTGTATCTGGCAAGTGCCCTGGGACTGTGGGGCCACCCCTGTGCAAGGTACCTTTGTGGTGGCTCTGTAGCTCCAGGTGGGTCCCTGGAGTGGAATGGAGCAGCAGCATCAGAGCTGTCCTGCCAGACCCCATCCTTCAGCCTGGAAAGTCTTCATGATTTCCCGAGCGCCCAGGAGTGCGGCGAGCAGCGCGTGGTGTGTCAGAAGGGTGTGGTGAGGCAGTTGGCGCAGGCAGGGCACGGCCTCTCACAAGCTCCAGAAGGTTAAGTCAAGTCAGGGAGAGGGAGCCAGCCATGGTTTCCACACGGCGGCAGGCAGTGTCCTTT